>JAODAL010008389.1:0-118054 GCA_025379985.1 Phyllomedusa bahiana | reverse complement strand
GGGGGGTTCTGCGGGTTTGGGTCATGCTGGGCCCGGGAAAGGGGGTATAGTCAATGTCATTTTAATAAAAATGGTGGTTAAAAGACCCCTTTTTCCGGCATTTTTTTAAAATGTGGGGGTCTGCAGGGGGGGGGTTAGGTGGCCCAGGACAGTATAGTCATGTCATGAAACAAAAGGTGGTTGAAAAGACTCCTTTTTCGGCATTTTTTTTAATGGGGGGGTCATGGGTTTTGGGGCTCTGCTGGGGCCCCGGGAAGGTATAGTAAATGTCAGTAAACTAAAATGGGGTTGAAAGATCTTTTTCCGGCATTTTTTAAATGTGGGGGTATGGGGTTTTGGGGTCTGTTTGGGGCCCAGGACAGGTATAGTCAATGCCCAGAAACTAAAGGGTGGTTGAAAGACTCCTTTTTCGGCACTTTTTAAATGTGGGGGTCATGCAGGTTTGGGGCCTTGCTGCTTTCCGGACAGGGATATTAAAATGCCCCATTTAAAATAAATGAGGGTTAAATTCATATGCTTCGGGCACTTTTAATTTGTGGGGATGCAGGTTTTAAGGGTCTGCTTGGTAAAAAGAAGGGATAGTAAATGGTCTGTGTTTTTTTCTGGGGTTTTTTATAACCTAAGTGTGTTGCTAGTGTAACGTACCCATTTGATGTTGGGGGGAGGTTAATTTTCAGCTTTACCCTTGTTTGGGTGTAATAATAAAGGTGTTGTTGCTCTCCATAGACTTTAATGGTATGCCTTCGAAAGGGTTTAAAAAACCTTTTTTGAACACACAGACAAAACTGATAACAATCATTCTCCCCCAGCGGGGGGCTTTTTTGAAGTCAAAAAAATTCCATTGTAACCTCTTGCCACTACAACCCCCCCCCCCCCCAACAATAATCTATGTATAGTTTTAGGGGGGTCCTTTTTTGATGTTTCATGGGGAGAGGTACAGAGATAAAATAGTGTGAGCGATTTTGTTGCTATTCATGTTTCGATTTGTCGTATCGGCGTTTAGACGATTTTTGATAGTCGAAAACCCCATTATCGCGATGTTAAAGTCTTTGGGAGAGGAACAACCCTTCTTTTTTACACCCAAAACAGGGCTGGAGAGCTGGAATTAAACCACAAACATCCAAAAGTACGCTCTTCTTTGGGGAACAATAGGGGTTTAAAAAGCAAGAAAAAAATCAAACCCTTCCCCTACCTGTCTTGTCCCCTGTACCACAAATTAAAAAGTGCCCCGAAGGCAGTATGATTTTAACCATATTTTACTTGAAAGGAATTTAATTTCCCGTCCTGGAAGCAGCATGACCCCAAACCTGCTGACATTTTCTGTAGTATAGAGTATGTGACAGTTTGCGGGGGTGGGGCCGTGCTGAGCACTATTCTCTGTAGTATAGATCTATGAGCTACAGTTTTGGTGGTGTGCGTTAGGCTCCTGGGCTGTGCTACTTTTCTATGTTGTTATTAGAGCTATGTGTACTGTTTGGCTGGTGTCAGCTCGGTGCTATGAGCACTATTCTCTGCAGTATAGAGCTATGTGTACGCTTTTGGCTGTGAGTTTGTCAGGTTCCTGTGCTGAGCCACTATTCTCTGCAGTTAGAGCTTTGTGTACGGTTTGGCGGGTGTCAGGGTTCCTGTGCCTGTGCACTATTCTCTTGAGTATAGAGCTATGTGTTCAGTTTGGTGGTGTTCAGGCTACTGTGATGAGCACTTTTCTCTGTTTGGATAGAGCTATGTGTACGTTTGGGCGGTGTCAGGTCCTGTCTGAGACTATTACTCTGCTGTTTAGAGCTTTGTGTTCAGTTTGGCGGTGTTCAGGCTACTGTGTGAGGCACAGATTCTCTGTAGTATAGAAGCTATGTGTACAGTGTTGGCGGTTGTCTGGCTCTGTGCTGAGCACTATTCTTGCAGTATAGAGCTATGTGTACAGTTTTTTGGCGGTGTCAGGCTCCTGTGCTGAGCACTAATTCTCTGTAGTATAGCGCCTATGTGTTACGGTATGGCGGTGTCAGGTTCCTGTGGCTGAGCATCTATTCTCTGTTGTTATACGAGCTATGTGTAAGTTTGGCGGTGGTCCGGTTCCTGTGCTGAGGCAATTTTCTCTGTAGTATAGGCTATGTGTACGGTTGGCAGTGTATAACGTTCCTGTTGATGATTAAATTCTCGGCCTGTATAGTGCATAATGTGTACAGGTTGGCGGTGTCTGGCTTCTGTGTGAGCACTTTTCTCTGCCAGTTTTAGAGATATGTTGTACAGTTTGCGGTTGTCAGGCTTCTGTGCTGAGCACTCTGTTCTCTGTAGTAATAGGCTATGTGTACAGTTTGGCGGTGTCTGGACTTCTGTGCTGAGCACTATCTCTGTAGTTCAGAGCTATGTGTACAGTTTGCTGGGTGCATGTTCCTGTGGCTGAAGACTATTCTCAATGTCCACCAGATTAAAAAGTGCAGGAAAAAGGAGTCTTTTCAACCCACCAATTTTGTTCCACTGGACATTGACCTATATACTGTCCTGGACAGCCAGTATGACCCAAGGCCGGAGTTTACAGTGGGTGCGTTGTGAGAGCCAAGGCTGTCGTCCGGTCATCTATTAACACGCAGGTTTAAATTGCCCTTGATGGGGGGAGCACCAACGAAAAATATGTTCAGTGCTGAAGCAGAGTGTCTGAAGCGGAAGTTTTGTGAGAACTCCAGCCTCCTCAGTACACAGTCAAACTCGGGTGGTAGCGCTTGCCCCCTCCGGATGAGTGCGGTACCAATTGAGCTTCACTTGGAAATACTGGTTGGTTAACGCTCCTGTTACACCAAGGTGCCCTTTTTTCATGGGCATTCTTTTTCTCATCTTTACTCTAAGTGCTGGAGGAATTGTTCTGTGCTTTGTTCTTCTGTTCTGTGCTCCTTACTCCATGTCCTTGAATTACCTTACATATGTCTAGTCTTCCTGTATTTGACGGATGAAGGTAGTGGATCCGCTGGGACACCGCATGCGAGTGTGTGTAAGCCGCTCAGGGAGTCGGAATCTAAGTAGAGCCGGTTTTCACCAGAGACTGCCGCCCAAAGAGGGATGGACTCGCAGCGGCGGAGACCTACCAGGTCGCCCCACCGGCGTGACTTGCTGTGCGGCGGCAGCCATGGCAGTGCGTGGTTCCAAATGTAATTGTGAAGTAGGCGTAGTCGGGGACAGGCAGGTGGTCAGGACAGGGGCGAAGGTTCGTGGCAAGAATCGGGTGCGTAATGGTTCGGTACACGGTAGACAGGAAACGATACTGGAACGCTTTCTCTAGAGGATGTAAAGGCACTATAGATCCGGCAAGGAAGTGCGGGGGGGCCAGATAACTTATAGGGTCAGCGGGTCAGCAAAAACCAATTACTGACGCGCTGGCCCTTTAAATTTCAAGAAGTACCGCGCGCGCGCTAAGGGGGCGCTGCCAGCCACGGCAGCCGGCAGAGAGCCGTGAGGACATCAGGAGCGCGGCTGGTAAGTGGGCGCCCACTGGGGGGGGCCGAGCACGCCCACGCGGCCCGACATGCGGACCGACGCGCTACTCGTCCCGGGGCGGGGGAGGCAGCGGGGCAGACACGGGTGGCGCAGCCCGACCTTGGGCCTCTGCGGGACCACCCGTGACAGTACCCCCCCCCCCTTCTTTGGCTCCTCCTCTTTCCTGGAAAGAAGAAAACTTTTTAGCAAGTACACGATCCAGGATGTTGTCCTCCGGCTCCCACGATCTCTCCTCCGGTCCAACCTATTCCCTGCCAATCGTTGAGAAAGAGTGTTTCCCTCTGATTAGACTAATAGCCAGAATTTCTATTACTGTGAACACGTTGGAGGCCTAGCTTCAGGGGGAGAGGGGACAACTTTCTTCGAGAAACGATTGAGAACGACAGGCCTTCAGCCAACGATACATGAAACGCGTTTGGAATAGCATGGTGGGTGCGGAGCCGGAGCTTATAGGCCACAGGATTTGATCCGCTTTACACCTCAAATGGCCCCAGGAACCGTTGCGACCCAGCCTACCCAATATAAACAGGGTTTTTGAGCCGGACGTATTTTGGCGACAGCAACACTTCTCACCCGGAGCGAAAAAAATCGGGGATGGTTTCCTCTTCTGGTCCGCCGGGACGATTCATGCAGGGCAGCTGGCTTGCTGCAGGGATTGGCGCGTCTGCTCCCAGATGGTCTAGTAATTAGTCCCGGACCTGAGGTGTTATTACGGCGGGAACCTCGGAGGCAGGTGAAGGCAGAGGGTGGGGGGAGGGGCGGTGGGATGATGCAGCCCATAGACGAGTATAGAAGGAGTAGACCCGTTGATTCGAGTCCAGAGGGTTATTCGAGAATTCGGCCCAGGGCTGGTTGACAGGACCAATCGTCTTGACGGGCCGAGCGAGACGATGTGGCGAAGGGTATGTGGCCAGGATTTGCGTTGATCCTCTCCACCTGAGACCATTGGACTGGGCGGGTGGTAAGCCGAAGAAAAAGTCCAACTTTACATGCAAACCTGGAGCAGAGTGCACGCCAGAAACTTGGAGACAAATTGGACCCCATGGTCCGAGACGATCTTGTGACGTTGGGAAGCCGTTTTGTAGACGGATAGAGGTGTTCAAAGTAGAGTGTCAGCGTAGACGAAAGGAGCGGATTGGCAGACCTTGGTAAAAGGGCATGAAATTGCGCCATCTTTGAAAAACGAGGTCTGCGACACCCAAAATGACAGTTATTGCCAGAAGACGGGGGCAAGGTCGGTGATTGAAGTCCATAGTCTTTGGGACCATGGGAACTCGGCGTGGGCAACGGGGTGCTATGAAGACCAGAGGGCCATGCACGGGGGGTCTTATCCAGGAGCATCAGATAATTAGGTCTTTCATAAATTTCTCTTGTGTTCCTTAGCCTGAGTCGGGCCAACAATAGAAGCGAAGAGATTAGCTGATGTGTCTTTTGCAGCGACAGGATGGGGGCCGGGCCACCAAGGAGCAATGTCACACTTTAGAATCCTCCTCGAGAGAGCGGGTCGCAGTTAAGTCTTCCCCGGAGGAGTCTGATGGAGGTCACCGGGAGCAACATGAACCAGACGTTCGGGAGAGGAATAAATATACTGTGGACCCGGGGTCTTCCTCGATGGTTATCAGAGGCGCGGTGAGAGAGCATCAGCCTTGACGTTTTTTTTTTTTCTGCCGGGCGGAGGGCGGGGTAGTGGATCCGGAAGTCAAGCGCGAGAAGAACAAGCGACCACCTGGCTTGGCGTGGTTCAGGCCACTGAGCTGACTGATTATTCTGAAGATTCTTGTGATCTGTATAAATGTCAATGGGGTGGCAAGCCCCTCCAGGAGGTGGCGCCATTTCTTCCCAGGGGCCAGTTTTTGGCTAGCAATTCCCGATCCCCTATGGCATTATTCGTTTCCATTGGGGAAAAGTCTTGGAAAAAAAAAAAAACGCAAGTGCGTAGTTTGCCATTGGTCCCTTTCTGCATGAGAACTCGCCCTGCCTCCCACAGACGTGGCATCACCTCCAGGGCGAAATGATTTTTCTGGTCCGGGCGAGACATGATAGAGATGTGCAGAGGCAAAGGCCGCTTTAGAGGCGCTTCCGAAATTGCGTCTCGGCTCCGTGTGGCCTAGAGTCTAGGGATTGTGCGTTCTTTTGGTAGCGCCAACAATTGGTGACACCAGTGTGGATAAATGTGGGGATATGAACTGGCGGTAGTAATTGCGAACCCTAAGAAACGCTGTATGGCGCCGAAGTTGCGACAGGTGAGGCCACTGCAGAACGGGCAGATAACTTCTCTGGGTCCATCTGTAGGCCTTTATCCGAAGGATGATGTATCCTAAGAACGGGAAGGCTAGTCCGATGAGTAAACGGCATTTCTCCAACTTGGCGTAAAACTGGTTACTGAGGAGGCGACTCAGTTACCTGGCGAACATGCACCCGATGGGTCTGGGGATCAGGAGAAAAGATACAGAATGTCGTCTAGGATAGGACGATGACGCAGTAATAGAGGAGGGTCCCTGATAATATCGTTAACGCAAATTACCTGGAAGACAGGCTGGCGCGTTGCACAATCCGAAAGGCATCACCAGGTAGTCGAAAGTGTCCGTCACGCGTTTTAAAGCGTCTTCCATTCGTCGCCTTCACGGATTCTTACGAGGTGTGTATGCTACCCGAGGTCTATTTGGAAAAAAAAAATCTTGGCCCCGGAGCCTGGTCGAAGAGTTTCAGAGATTAGAGGTATGGATATCGGTTCTTCACGGTGACCTTGTTTTAAGACCCCGCGTTAGTCGGATGCATGGACGTAGAGGAACAATCCTTTTCTCAACGAGAATAAACGGCTCCGCTGGAGGAAGAGGAATTGAGGAATAATGCCCTTCTCCAAATTCTCTTGATGTAGGCCGACTTGGCCGGGTTTTCAGGTTACGGATGCGGGTGACCCTGCCAACGAGGAGGACTGGTCCCAGGAAGAAGGCAGGTGGATCAGTCATTGGGCGTTGGGGCGGGGGCAGCGTCTCTGCCTCTTTTTCTGAAAAAGACACTCCGCAGAATCAATGGTATTCTGCTGGGCAGGTCTGGCAGAGGTCTGGGAGATGGCTGCGGTGAGGATGGCACGCACTCCGGGGAGGTGCGTCTAGACATTGACTCCGGCAAATTCGGTCCCCATTTTGCAAGACATCGCGAGTATTCCTGGTCGAGCGTAGGGCCATGGTGTTGCAGCCCAGGGGAGCCCCAAGAGATCGCCGACGAAGACTTGGTTGCACGTGGAAGGCAAATTTCTCCTTGTGCAGAGCCCCTCATGGAGGGAGACGCCTGGTGATGTACTGGACGAAGTCGCTCAGGAGTTCCCCACTGAGGAAGAAGATCACCAGAGGTCTTTCCAGCCGGACCAGCGGCAGGCGATAACTGGGCTACCAGGGAGGCGTGGTAAAGTTCCCGGCAGACCCAGATTCCAGGAAAGGAAGATGGATTGGAGCCTGTGAAACGAGAGGACAGCGTCGTCGTGACTGTGAGTTACCGCATACGTCAGACCTGGAGACGGAATGTATTGCACCTAGGGAAGCCTCTACTTGGTGCCCTAGGTGCGAGCGTTTCCGGCCGCTGGGCGCAACGGGCGACTCGGAGAGAGATCAGGACTGGCACAATATAAACAATGATTCTTTGGGTTCGAACGGCGACGGGGTGGGGGATCGCTATTGGTCCCTTCCTTTTTTCTATTTTCCCCTTTTCGGACAGGTGAGACCGGTCCACCTGCATGGGTTCCTCACTGGAGACTGCGATATTGGCAGCGGGGGATCTTTGGAATAACAGGGGCTAGCCGAGGCAGGTCGGAGAGGGCAGACAGTATCCGTTCCTGGCGAAGCTCTTCCTGTCTCTCGTTGGTGAAAAGCACATCAATGTGGGTGGCTAAGTGGATGAGTTAGCTCAGAGAGGACGGAATGTTCTATTGCGGCTTGTGCGTCACTTCACCCTGATGGAAGACCCTTCCTTAAAAGTGGCGCAGGGGCTGGCGTCATTCCAGGATAACTCCGAGGCTCAATGTCGAAATGCTTATGTTTTTTTTTTTTTTTTATTGAATAGTCTCCTCCGGAGGAAGTTCCCTGGCGAAGGCCTCAGGCGAGGGATTGCTGCTCTCAGCTGACGAGGCAACGTGTGGATTTCGAGCAGGTTCCTTGTAGTCGCTACGAAATTCTTGGAGGAAGGGCCTGTAGGTCTTGCGGGTCACGGCGGTGTTCTGTCCCAGAGGGGAGTTGACCAAGCCAGAGCCGTCCCTGAGAGTAGGCAGAACCGACGAATGCCACCCTTGACCTCTCGTGTGGGACACCTGATCGGCCTTCAACTAGGTCGTGCATGTGAGCACTGGGTGATGAAACCCCTGCAAAGCTATGGGGTCCCCGTCGAACTTAGATGGTTAGTGTGAGTCGCAGCTTGGGACCACCGAAGCCAGCGGAACAGGTGGCGGTGGGAGGAACCACGGCGGGAGAAGGCGGCTGCTGCGACGGTGAGGAGCTGTCGCACATGTCGGACAGATGTTCAACTGCTGGGCTTGTTGGAGCAATCTTGCTGCACGACTGCTGAGCGACAATGGATGTGAGATCCGCCAATACTGGGTAGAGAAGTCGGCACCTTGGCGGGATCCATGGCCGGATCTAACTGTGAACGGATGCATGGTAGTGGATCCGCTGGACCACGCAAGCGGTAGTGGAAGCCGTACGCAGGGAGCGGAATCTATGAGCCCGGTTTTCACCAGAGCCCGCCGCAAAGCGGGATGGATTTATTGCGGCGGAGAACTACCAGGTTCGCCCCATGGCAGTTGAGCTTGCTTGCGGCAGCAGACCAAGGCAGTGCGTACGGTACTAATAGTGTGAGTAGGCGTAGACGGGGACAGGCAGAAGGTCAGGACAGGCGGCGAAGGTGCGTGGTCACGAACGGATGTGTGCGTAATGGTTAGGTACACGGTAGACCAGGAGAAACGATACAGGAATCGCTTTCTCTTGGGCTTGTAAGGACACTATAGATCCGGCAAGGAAGTGCCGGGGCGGAAAACTTATATAGGGTTCTGCGTTCAGCAACAACCAATTACTGACGCGCTGGCCCTTTAAATTCATTGAGAAGTACCGCGTGCGACTAGGGGGCCGCGGCCACGCACGGCAGCCGAGAGAGCAGTGAGGACACAGGAGCGCCGGCAGGGTAAGTGGTCGCATAGGGAGGTGCGAGCACGCCTCAGCACCGGACTGCGGACACCGCGGCGTACTCGTCCCCCCCCCCCCCCCCCCCCCCCCAATCGGGGCCGGGGTGCACGGGGCAGACTGGGTGTGCCGCAGCCCGACCCTTGGCTGGCGGGGGTCCCCCGTGTGACCTCTGTACCTCCCTCTGTACAATCAGAGGATTTTTTTTACCAGCTTTTTTGTAACAGCAAGTTTTTTAGTAGTTTAAGTCTAGAAAACACTTTTTTTAAAATGGGAGGAATATCCCCATGTCTTTGTTTTTTTTTTTTAAATTGTATTAAAATGGGTTGTCTCAATCAGGGATTGATACTATTTAAAGATCTTGCAAAAACAAGTCATTTTGCATAGTGTCCATTAACAGTGTCCTACCTATTCCTTTTCTGACAGCACCATCCCCCTTGAGCAACTTTTCACAATTGGAAAAAAACAAATGTCTGTTAGAAACAACATTTTTTTTTATAATAGCACCTTATATAGCTCATGTCCAGAAAAATGCCCCCAAAATTCAAAACATGACCCATGACCCCTTTTTTGACAATTGTGAAGAAAAAATGTCTTTAAAAAAAATTTTTTTAGAATAGACCTTGTTTTGCTGCATTTCAAAGAGCATACCCAAAAAATTAAAAAATGACTTCTCGGGGCCACTTTTAAAAAAATTGTGAGGAAAAAATTTCCCACTTAAAAGCCACATTTCTTCCAAAGGCCATGATTTTGCGTACTCCCAGCAATTTTCCCCCCAAAAAATTTTTAAATTTAAATTTCAGCCGCTGTTAAAAATTGTGAGGGAAAAAATGCATTTTAAAACCAAATTTTCTTTTTCCAAAGGACCATGTTTTGCTGTATTCTCCAAACATGACCCCAAAAAAATTTAAATAGATTTCTCACCCGCTTTAAAAAATTGTGGGGAAAATGCTACTTAAAAGCCAAATTTTCTGTTAAAAAGAACCACGATTATTGCTGTATTCACAGAAACCATGACCACAAAAAATTAAAAAATGACTTCTCACCCACTAAAAAAAAATTGTGAGAACACGCCCCAAAACCTTTGAAAATGCAAAAATTCTAAAAGAAAGGATAAAGGGAAATAGGGTTTTGTCAAAAAACCTTTGGTGTTTTTTTCAGTCCCCTCACAAGCAAAACCCAAAAAAAAATGTTGAAATTGAGAAAAAAAAAGCGGGAAGAAATTTTCATTTTAAAAAAAAGTTTTTCAAAGGACCATTTCGTTTGGAGGGGAATGTGAATAGACCACAACAAATTGGGTGACCCCCAAATTTGGGGGCCCACAACACATAGGATCCATCCCTATATTTTGAGAAAGTCAAACGATCCACATTATCTTGGAAAGCGATGCTTTTTGTCTGAAATGACTCCTCGGCTGTGCAAAGGGTCCGCTCAGATAACGCTGGCTGCTGGGCAGGAAACCCCTCTATGGCGTGGCGAGCCAGCGGGGGCCATTCGCCCTTTTTGGGGATCCCCAAAATTCTTTTGGGACCCGGGGAACAATACAAAAACATCGTGTTGAGACCAGATAGTCGTGCACCTATCTTAAGCTGGTCCGGGGTTGTTGTATGTGTCCCGTATGCACGTTGGCAGGGGGTAAATAAAGATTGCCAGAGGTCACCCATTAGTTTCTCCCACCTTGTTGTGCTGCTCTGCCGTACGGCTACTTGGCATCTACTGCTTACGTCGCTGGCGTTTTTCCCCCGTGACTTTTGAAAAACGTGAAGCAAAAGCAACAATGTCCCGTTGATCAATCAGCAAGGTCCCTTTTTCCTGCATTTTACTCTCATTTGGGGGGTGGAAGAAAGTGGATTTTTAGTTTTTTTCCGGGGATCCGGAGGGGGGGCCCACCCAAAACTGTTGTTCTTTTGATGGCCTTAATCGGGATCATTTTGGAGGAAATGGGCATCCAAGCACTCATGTGAGAGATGGAGCCTTGATTTCCCAAAGCCTCGGGGTCGAGGGGCACTAAAAGTCATCTTCCTCATCTTCCTACTCCAATAAATTCGCGCCAAACCTCTTTCCAAGGGCAGGGACGTCAGTAACACGGTGTCTAAAAACCCTTTTCCTCTTCCCCTCCGCTTCCTCCGGCACCTTAAACACAGCACCGCTGCTTGTCAGGCATGTGTCACTTCGTCTGCAAAATGGCATTGCGCTGCTCCCACAATCGCTGGACATGTGGAGGGTGGAAAATTTCCACGTGTTGCCACTAAACAATGAAGGGTTAAGGGACCCCGACTGACGCCCCAACACAGCCGGGCTGGAAGAAGGGGGGGGGGGGTGGTGCGAATGGGGAAGTCGAACTCAACCTCGAGCCTTCTTCACGGGGCGTCCAGCCCCGGTACCTTTTTAGAAATTTCGGCGACGAGGTTCATGACATTGCCAGAAAGGGGATTCTCCACCTACCATCTTAAGGGGGCCAGCAGTTTTCCCCATTACCAACCACCTTCCCTGGCAAAAGGTTTCTTGCCCACCCACCCGGGCTCGTCTAGTTGCGGAGAGCCGTCCACAGTCCGACCTGTGTGGGGAGGGTCCCAAAAAGATTAATTTAAAAACGGTTTGGGGTTTCCTGGGCACTGATGCCCCCCAGAGGACCTTTGGGGGGGAAAACTCCACCATCCCTCCTTTTTTGGAAGAGCGTGCGCCGACCCTGAGACCCCCTCACCCCCCGAGACATCCCCAGCTCCCCCAGTGAGCTTCCAAGATATACGGCCTTGGCCGTGTTACTATTTTCCATGGTCGGGGGTCAGATGGACTTTTTGGACACGATGCAGACAACCGTTTGAATTTTTAATGACACTGTCTGGCCGGGGCGGGGACGGCTTTTTTGGCAAAGAAATGACTGCTCGGCATTTTGTTTGGGGGCAGGGCGGGGGCCCTGACGTGCGGAACCCATCTGTGTCCACCAACGGAAAGGCAACATTTCCAAGGCCAAAACCTGGGAAGCTGACTTCAGGCTTTTGGGGTTTGGGGTGGTTTGGGTTGAAGGTTTTTTCTGCTCCCAAACCCCGGTAGACAAAGGCTCTCTGACTGGGGCCCCGTACGGGTGCCGGTCGTCAAACTGGCGGGGGGAGAAGGGGTAGGATGGGGCTCGGGGGTGCTGGTGGGACTCGGCACGGTGGGGGCTGAAGGGGGGCTGATCCCCTTTATCATGACTCTGAAACATGGGGAGCTGAGGAACCTTGGGTTGGGGAGGGGGAGGAGGCGGAGGACAGAGGGTGGACTTTGGGTTTGGGGGCCCGGCTTCGGTCTGGCCTTTTTTGGCCAAGTGTTGCCCCCATTTCAAATCATGCATTTGCTGCATGTGACTAAATTTGTGGGGGTTAACCACCCAAGGTTCTTGCCTCTACTTATGCGTTTACGGGAAAGGCGGCTATCATCGCTGGGGAATCAGAGGCTTCTAAAGAAGGCCCCCGGTTTGGAGGTCCTGGACCTTTTTGATGGCATAAGTGAGGAGCGGTTTTGCCTGACCGGGCTGGCGAATCAAATTTTAGCGGGCTTCTGCGACCGCCCCCCTCCCCTTTTTTTTGGCGGGCCCGTATTGAATACCCCACGTCTTCCTCCTCGTCCCCTGATGAAGCGCCGCAAGCAAATTTTTGCGGAAAAGACCCGGAAGGGGTCCCCAATGTCATCATCATCATCATTTTACACAGGTGACTTGGTCGCCGACATTTTGCATCCCAAAGCGCGGGCTACAAGCAAGGGGATGCAAGGCTTTCGACCCCCGGGATTTTTGCCGATGACCGGGTTCCTTCTCCTCCTTGATGGCACGTAACGGGCGTCAAGCAGACTAAATCATCCTCTTTTATCTTTTAAATGCCTTCTGACCCCCAAACCCCATTTTTGTCATCAAAAGGTCTTCAAAAATGGATTATCCCCAGTGGGGGGGGTACACAGTTGACATTTTGGGCTGCCTTCGCTTTTTGTGGCGGATGACGATGATGTGAGAACATTTTTTTTGGGCCCGGGAATGGGGGGACAGGAGTAAGGGCTGCTGGGTGCAGGGTTTCATTAACCACTAAAGGACAGATTGCGACCCCTGTTCATTACGAGATCACAGGGCCCTGACCCAGGAGACAGGGCCTGAGGTCCTCAACCCATGTTCCCCCTGGCATGCGTGTTGTTGCCAACTGGGAAAGGGGCACCTTTTCTGGTACCTCTACCTCCATGTGCTACCCCCCCTTGCTCCTTACCACCCGAATTTCGCTCTATGTTAAAAAAAAAAATTTTAGAAGGTATGGAATAGTTTTGGAAAGTCTTTATTAACAGACCCGGCAAATCACAGTATTTCAAATCCCAATCAAAACAAAATTTGGATTCAAATTTAAAAAATCTGGACGGCAAAAATGCAAAAAACACGTATCTGTTATGTTTTTCGTATAATCAAGTGTTTTTGGTACCTTTTTAAACACCCGTGGTACTAAAAATTGCTGTATAAAAAATAATGCACGCTTCTGAAAGAAAAAGGCATTTCGCCAAAAATCAAAAAACACGTACTGTTATAGATTCGGAAAAATACAAGGTATTTTTTCCCTTTCAATCACCTGTGGTGACTATAAAAAAATTTCTGTAAAGATATAAATGCACCTATCTGAATGAAAAAAAGCTGCATCGCCAAAAAAAAAAACACGTACTTTATAATTTTGGAGATACAAGGTATTTTTTGGCACCCTTTTTAATTCATGTGGTGACTTAAAATTGTGTAAAGATATAAGTGCACACTATCTAATGAAAAAAGCTGCAATGCGCCAAAATCAAAAAACCTATCTGTTAAGTTCGGGGAACAAGGGTTTTTTTTGGGACTTTCAATTCACCCGTGGGGATAAAATTGCTGTTAAGATATAAGGGACCTATCTAAATGAACAAAGCTGCAATGCGCCCAAAATCAAAAAACACGTTCTGTTTAGATTCGATAACAAGGTATTTTTGGGACTTTCAAACACCGTGGTGACTATAAAATTGCGTATAAGAATAAGGCACGCTATCTGAATGAACAAAGCTGCAATGGCCAAAGTCAAAAAAAAACTATCTGTTATAGATTCGGATGATACAAGGTATTTTTGGCACCTTTCAATTCACCTGTGGTCTTTTAAAATTGCTGAAAAAGATATAATGCAAGCTATCTCAATGAACAAAATCTGGACTGGAAAAGTGCAAAAAAAACGTTCTGTTATAGATTTGATGATACAAGGTATTTTTGGCACCTACAACCGGCTGACTACAAATTGCTGGATTCTAATTTAATGCAAGGTTTGGGTATATTCAAAAAAGGTGGAAAGGGTAAAATTGAAAAAGAACACCTATCTGAAATGTATGCTGATAAAAAAAAAAGGAGTTTTGCACCCAAAAAGAGACCTCATTAACAGAAATGAGTTATCCCAATATAAGTTTACCTGCCCAATATCCCGGAAAAAATTTCAATAGCAAACGTTAAAATGAAGATATTGCATGCAATGTCTACAATAATCTTGGGGGAACTTTTTCCATGTCCTTTTTAGAGCTTGTCTGGTCGCCCCCCCGGCCCCCCCCCCCCCCCCCCTTCCCCCCCTGACTTTAACGATAGATTGCTTTAAAATTTAATCTACCAAAAAACTTCCAATGTTAAAACTAACAACAGCTAAAGTAAGGGGTTTTTCTGTTTAAAAATAGTATGATTTGCTTTAGTAGTTTGGAGACATGCAGAGGCATGCCAACTAGTATGAAAAATGAGAGGAAATGAGGCGAACAGGAAACGCTTTCTATTTTAAAACGAGGGATGTATTTTTTTCCCCCAATCGCAACCATCACATCCAGTCTACCGTACACACATCTCACCCTGCCCCTATTCTGTAATGATTTTGGCCGCCAAAATGTCAGGAAGCGCCGAAAATGGCGCGATATTAATAGATTATGCGCAGATTTTTAACTAAGTTATCGCGTGATCGAATAAATCCGATTACCATAAAAACCGTGCCGATTTCAACTTTGTCGATAAAAATCGCTCAACACTATTGATGACCTCCTCCTGGTGTGGGAGGGGGATGGACAATCGGCAGCCCTGTTTTGTGAATACCTTAACAGTAATGATTTCAACTTAAAATTTACATGGTATTGGCATCCGGAAACCATTTCTTTCCTCGATGTCAATCTAACGGGTATGCCAGACAAAGGGATTATTTTTTCCCCATATAGAAAAAACACAGCCCAAAACTCAATTTTAATGGCCAATTCCCTACACCCCAAACATGTTAGGGATAATATTCCCTTCGGGGAACTTATTCAGATTAAAAGGAACTCTAGTTCAAATGATATTTTTTTGCAACACTCTCAACAGACCCTAGAAAGATTAAAATCAAGGGGGTATTCAAACAAAATATTAAACAAAGCATTCTCAAAAGTTTCCCAAAAATCCAGATGTGAACTTCTTCAACCTGGCACTTTCGCGATTAGATCTGACCAAAAATCTAGAATCACATTTACTACTACCTTTAGTTCTCAATATGGTAAAATAATTAACATTATTAAAAAAAAACTGCCACTTCTGCATATCCGAACATGAGAGAATTAATTAAAGACAAAATCAATTTTGTATCCAGAAGGGCACCATCCCTAGGTAGCATTCTCTCCCCAAGTCTTTTCACAACATATACCAATCCTTCTAGTAACAACTGGTTATCCGTGCAAGGTTCTTTCCGCTGCGGCCATACCAAATGTATCACTTGCAGATATATGCAAGTCACCAAGGAATTTACGGCAACAGCTACTGGCAACAAACATAAAATAAAAAACATACATCAATTGTTGCACTTGCAATGTAATTTATCTCATTACATGTAGTATATGTTCACTACAGTACGTTGGACATAGCTCAAACAGTCTTAAAACACGGATCCGCAGACATATTTCTGATATTCCTAGGGCTGAGTCCACACATGTCTCCATGGCGTCGCGGCATTTTGCCCAATGCCATGCAGGCAGACTTGATTCCTTTAAATGTAACGGGATCGAGATAGTACATAACCCTTTGCGAGGGGGTGACATGAAAAGGAAACTTTTATCACGAGAGACGGGGGGTTTTGTAAAACTTAATACTCGTTTTTTCCCCAGGGTTTAAAAAAAGGAAGCTAATGTTCCACTACAAATGTAATATACTTTTTTTTTATCGGTTTCCTGGTTTCCTTTTCTTTATGTTTTGTATGGGGGTTTTTTGTTTAATGGGAAACTTTTTTTTTTAATTTTTCCCCGACACATAGGGGTTTTAATTTATGCTAAAGGGGTTTTAAAAGGGAAAGTCACGTCCCCATTGTGTCACACCATGACTAAGGGGGGAGTCTCCCGAACGCTCGGTGTGCAACACCACCATCAGCTCTTTTAAAAATTGGATTTTAAAAATTTCCCAATAAAGCTATATTTTTTTAAATTTTTTTACTTACCCAAAACCCGTTGCTGGATCATTTTTTCTTTTCTTCGTATTGTTTCTCCGTGGGAGTTCTTCAGAGCCCACAAATCCGTGCAGCTGTTCCACAAAATCAGGTCCAGGTGAGCTGAATTTGTACCGCATTTTTCTTTTTTTGTTGATGTCCTCACAATGTAAAAATTTAAACTATGCATCTATTGGCATAGAGAAGATAAAGAAATGGATAAATGTGCTTTCTAAAGGTAAGTGTTGAGCTCAGATGGGCTGCTAAATGAGTAATATACTCTTAATAAAAATATTCTTGTACTTTAATCACAAATAGTAGAATTCGTGCTAAACAACATCAATCATTTTACTGATTGATAAAAAATCATGTAAAAAAAATAATTCTTGTTAGTACAAAATTACTCATAGATAGTTAAACATTGTAGTCTTTAGAAAACTATATAAATATTTTTTTTGTTTTAAGTGGGGAACATAATGAGGTATTGACAAATAGTTCAGCAGTTAATTGAAGCACTATATTAAAGTCCTTTAATTACAGCAGAACAGACAGAGCTAATTAGCAGCAAATAAAGTGATGACACTCGAGATGAGAGATACAGATTAATAACTGAGCAGTAATAACGATTGACAGGTGTTAAGGTGCTGACCATGATGCACTAACTGATATTAGACACTGAGAAGGCATTGAGTTGTGAGCCTATGTTGTCTCACTCCTGAATTCAGCTCCCAATTCCAATAGCAATTACAGTATAGTAAAAAATTACGACTTCTTTAGTAAAAACAAAATCAAACATATTCTCATATGGCTGAATCATGCAGGACATTGCTACTGTTTCCCGTTGTTGTTAGTACTGTACAGGATATTGATATGTATAATTATTTTCCCTTATATGTATTGGCCATTACAGGTAGAAGTTAAGTGGGGATGTGTGTGTGTGTGTGTCATAATAGGCCCAGGAGTATTGTCTGTTACTACTTCGGACTACTTGGTGTTGGAGAAAAAGGTCATTTCAATGTGCCGAGGACGTCCTGAAGTTCAGGGAAAGAAAGTACTTAGTTACTGGGATGTTTTTAAAGGTGTTAACAGAGCTTAGAGTGGGGAGACAGAGTATGTGCCTGCAAGTGAGAATTGCCAGCTTTTGGCCAGTATCAGAGATGTTAGACAGGAGGGCACGACGGCATCTTAAATTACAAAGTTATATTACTACTGCACTGTCCAATCTCTTCACTCCGTTCTGAGTTGTGTAGTATAGGTCTAGAAGTTAGTGTGCAGCCAGAAATTAGTTAGAGCAAGCGCCGGTGTTACGGAGCCCGCTATCATCTCATAGAAAGAAATAAGAACAAGTGGAGGCGTTAGTGGCGCGCACAGCATGGAGCTGGGCCGTCACATAATCTTTCGAGCTTAAAAGTGCTGAGGAAACATAGCTTAAACTCGGCTAATACTAAACCTGCATTCTACCTTTGTGATATCTCAGGCGTCATCTACTAATAAACTCTTCAACTCCTCTGACCTGCTCCTGCTCTGAGGCTCTGAAGTCCGACGCCGGGCCGATTCAACAAGGACTGGCAAATGTTCCGAGTCAAATCTTTCTGTAACTGACTATGCGGCAGAAGGTACAAGCAGTAGGCACTGATCTGACGGCATCTGCAGTGCTAGTCCTGCCTGCCTCACTACCAGCAGCTGTTAACTCCTGGTCAGAGCTGCACTGCTCTGGTCGAGCATCTTGGACTCTTGTTCTCCCCTGAGGTGACTTGATTCTCTGCTTCCTCAGCAGCATTAGGTTAAAAAGATAGGAGATGACAGTATCCCAGCCTCTACCCCACATCAAGGTCCTGCTTACAGCTCCCAGGCTGACTTCCCACAAGTCCCCAGTGCCACTTTTATTATTTGGTGTGTGAAAGAGATAACGGGGTGTGGTGTGTTATATCTGGTCACTGACTCCTTCAGCTGGCAGTTATTTCTCAGTATCCAGGACTGGGGATTGTAATTTCTGAGGGGACTGCTTAAAAACTGATCTCCCTGCTGAACATTGCCGTGGATACCACATGTACTCTGCTGATTATTTACTCTTCCACTGCCAGTCTTTATAACAACTACACTGACAGGCTCTAGGATTTTGATGCTTGTGTCAGACTTTTCAGCTAACTGCAAGAGATTTCTCCAACTTACGGTGCTTTCTCCTCAGAATTGATAAAGGTGCTTTTGGAGTAAGAAGTTTGGGAGAGGTTGGAGAATCCTATACAAGCTGACTTGGGCGGTACTACTTAAAGATCACAAAGACACAAACCATACTAAAACTTACTGAGTTTTTTCAGAATCCACTTCATCAGGAATCGGAAAAACGTATCCCAATCCCTCCATTATCTCCATCTTCATCACGCCACAGATTCTGTAGATTTCAGACCATCAGGATCCAATGGAAACAAGCTCATGTTACTGAAAGGTCCCTGCAACGGTCTAATTCTCCCTCATTCAGGGAGTCGCTACAATCTGACTTTTAAACAGATGATGGGTGATTTCGCTCTGACATCCAAGCTCTTAGTTCCAGAAAGAAACGTTGAGCAATAAGGATGGCGGAAGGCAGAATTTGCTAAATCACACAATTTAACTGATCTGATGCTAATGCCGCCTTGAAAGAGAAAGTGCAAGAATTATCTCCAAAGTTCTAGATCTTGAAGTCGGCTCCAGAAGAAACTATATAGGCTAAGAGGTATTCCGGAGTCAGTACCAACAGACTCTCTCCACAATTCTTAATAGATTTCTAATGGCTATGTTTCCCGAAGCTTCATCTTAGACTTAACAATAGACCGCATTCATCGCGTACCTAAACCAAAACACATTTCCCCTCTTTACTAGGGATGCATTGCAAATATCCACTTCTTCCACTAAAGAAAATATTTTCCATAAAGCCATCAGGAAAAGTTCTGACCTTCCAGAGAGGTTTAAGGACATCTCAATTACCCCGACCTTCTCGCAGGGACAATGCTTAAAGAGGAAAGAATTTGCACGTTTACCAAGATCCTCAGGGAGAATGCTATTGCCATATCCACTGGGGGTTCCCTAGTGAATCTTATTGTTACAGAGGGACAATTATACAAATGTCTGGCTTCTCCCCTGCTATGCTAAAAGATTTATTAATTCATTGGAATTGCTTGTCCTCCAAACAAAATTCATACACCACGAAAGAAGGAAGGATAGACACGGAACTGATCACTCCCATGATGGTCGAAGAAACACAATTTCTAGAAAACAAGATCAGATGACTGTGCCTGGAATTTGGTTTGATTGTGCCCTAATACTGTTTCCGTTGAGTATGGCTCTCTTTCATTGTTGCCTCCTTAGTTAACTCTTGAAGGTGGGCTATTGCTCACATTCTGTATGTGCCTGCACTGAACTGTCCCCAATCTTATTTCCACTGATGGAAAATAATTTAGTTTGCAAAGTCTTTGCCTGTATAACTTGGTTTACTGTTGTATTGTTTTGGCCATGAAAAAACATCATCTTTTACTTGTAGTCCTGTATTTAAATCTTCATCGGGACGTACATTATTGTATCTGTATTGCTAGTTACTTTCTTGATTTCACTAAATGGGTTTTAAAATTATCTCTTTAAAAGCAAACGAGCCTTAATTCTGCCATACATACGCTCACCTTTTCTGGAGGAGATGTTTTGAAATCTAAAAGCAGATATAGTGTTCGTTTCAAGAGACCCATTTAAATGCTCAGGAATTTCTGGGAGACTAATGTATAAAAATTTCCATACTCTTATTTACTCTTCAAAGGTTAAAAAAGCTGGTAATCGCTCTTTTTATAGGACTCGGTTAGCATTCACCTTTATTAATTCAAATTATTTGACCCTCTAAAACATTAGATATATCATCCTGCATGTGAAATAATGTCGATACCTTACACAATCCTTTCCTTACGCCGAATACTGGGCTAGTTATCATTTTGTCAGTCCACAAATATCTAAGGCTAGGGCAATTTGTAGAGGAGGTTTATTCATTTGTGGAAGATTTTAATCTAGTTATGGATAGGTTGCGTGGACAGATCTAGGGGTGCGTGCTTGCAAGATATACTCCCGAACTTTTAAATTATGACAGACAAGAAGAAAATCTACATGACCCTTGGAGATACCAATCACTCCAATGATGTAGACTATACATTTTATATGCTCCAAAATACCCATTCGCGGATTGACTTTTTTTCTCTTAGATCTATTGAAAAGTCTTGTGAATGTGCCGACAACTGAAATAGGGCTTATCACTTGGTCCGACACCACGCTCCTTATAACTCTTACCTTATCAGACCATATGGAAACACTCAAGTGTTCCTTGGCAGATTGAATCTGTTTATGTTAAATCTGCTACATACTTTGGAAGTATCGGGAAAGCCCATCTGGAATATTCTCAATATTAATTCCCTTCTGCTCTTCCATAGAATCTATTATGGTGTGCCCACAAGGCATATATTAGAGCGTATCTGCATGAAGTTAGCATCTAAAGAAAAAAAGCGCCATGAATCAGAGGTTAATAGATCCTTGGACAACATTAAGAAATTAGATAAAAAGTTTCAAAACTAACCCAACCTAGATGTTAAAAAAGAACTTATTAACCAAAGAAATCTTTCGGAGCCTTTATTTAAAAGAACATGATCACAATTGCGAAACTAAATTTTGAATTTTTATATCCAAGGAGATAGACCTACTAATTGTTGGCGCGCAGAGTTAGGAGCCCTTCAAGCACGTTCTAAAATACCTTATATTTCCACTCCATGATATTGGGCATAAATTAGGGACCCCCTAACTTTTTCTCCAATTCCTTTGCGGTTTTATTCCATCCCTTTATATTTTAAGGGACGACCTAATCTCCTTCCATTAGCACAGATACAAATTACAATTTTCTAAATAAGCTGGCTCTTCGCTTATTAACTGAAGAAGACCTGGTATGCACTGAATTCTCCAATTCTATGATGTGGAATTAGATAAAAACTATTTACTCATCCTAACTTAACAAAGTACCCGGACCAGATGGTCTTCAAAATGGAGTACTACAAAGTATTTAAATCCTAAATTCTTTCTTCCTAATATGGTTACCATTTTCCAATCATTAATTGATAAGGATCTCCCTCCCTCTGAAATGCTTCATGCATACGGTGACCATATCCAAAACGGGTAAACCTTCAGACTTAGTCACTAACTACAGTCACCCATACTTTGTTGAATTGTGATATAAAATTTTATTCTAAACCTTATTGCCTCCGGTTACAACGACATCCTCCCACGTTGAATTAAATTGGATCAAGTAGGGTTTGTGATAAGGTCGGCAAACCAGAGATTGTGTTCGTAGAGTATTAGATGTCTTGCATTTCATTAATTTCTAATAAAACCCCTTCGGCCCTTATATCCTTAGATGCAGAGGAAAGCCTGTGACAGAATAATTGGGATTTATTAAAGGGTTATTGAAAAAATTTGGCTTCTCTGGTGGCGATTTACAGTGCAACTTACGGCCGGGACTCTGTATATCTCCCCTTCCGCAGCAGTATTGTCGTAGGTTTTCTTTCCAAGGCCTTTTTCCCCACATCTATGGTACCCGACAAGGGTTGCCCTCTTTCACCCATTATCTTCAGCTTTGTATAGAGCCTCTGGCTGAAAGTATCAGAAGTTTAACCTTTTACCAGGTATGATGCCGCAGGAGATCGGACATAAAATAGATCTGAATGCGGATGACATTTTGATTATGGTTGATGTCGAGACCCTGCTTTCAATTCCACATTTATACATATTTTAGAGCTTATAGTAAAGGTTGTCGATACTATAAACTAAACTTAAACTAAATCTGTCTGATGCTTTTGCATGTGCAACCTCATGTCTAGCAGACCTTTCCCGCTCTTTCAGTTTATTTGGCTCACTTTTATTTCCTATCTTGGTTATAAAAATATTTTATTCATTACAAAATACTATGAGCGGTATACTTGGACTTTGTATATGACAATTTAGTTCTCAGAAGTTGATAGATTAACATCTTCTTCCCCTTATCCGGATCGCAAGGATTTAATGTTGTTAAAAGATTGCTTTACCTAAATATCTGTATGTATTGTAGATGTCTGCCCTTGTGTTTTCCCTCCTCTGTCTTATAAACAAACTACAATCCTTTTACTAAATTTATTTGGGGGGCCAAAGAGGCCTAGATGTAATAGACAATATTTGTATTTACAGTCCAAGAAGGGAGGTATGTCTGTGACCAACTTGCATTGGATAATGCAGCATCTATTTTGGATGCCAGCTACCTTTCTGTGGAATAATCCAAGCATACATCACTGGTCCCAGCTTGAAAACGCCGACCTACTACCCTGACCCGGTTAGAGATTCCTTATTGCCTTACTTTTAGGGATTACTATCCCTAATAGTGACCTACACTCTCTTCAAACACTTTATTCCTATATTGGAACAAATATGTAGTGGAAGAATCATCTCAATCTATTTTCAAGACAGTTGTGTCCGGATTTTATTCTTCAGTTATGTATCCCTCACGTCTCCCTTTATGATTGGATATCTATAGGGGATTCATACGATTGACCTTCTTTATTCTGAAGTGCCAACTTAAACCTTTTATGGACTTAACTCAGAATTTCAATATTGCCCAATATCATTTTACAAATATCTTCAAGTTAGGCATCGTTTTTGAATGATATGCAACACTGAGGGAGGTTTGGAGTGGAGTCCATACTAATCCGCGTTTTTTGAATACTGTTACTAGATATGAGAAGGGATTATCCATTTCTATAACCAATGTTATCAGTTACGTTTCATCATCCCTGGCATATTTTCTTAATATGGGAAAAGGAACTAAATGTAAATATACCAAATGAGGATTGGATGTATTAGCAGCTGTTTCCCGTCATCCGAACCTCTGTTCAAGTTCTCAATGTGTGTAAACACCTTGCGGAGAATCTTGAAGAAAATCCACCTTAGGTGGTAACCTTGTCTCCAAAATCGTAATTTCCATATTTCCCCATGGTTATTCCAATCTTTGCTGGAGAGCTTTGTGGTAGTGTAGGAAAACCCCTATGCATATGATATGTGTGGTCATGTCCTGTTTGTTAAAAAGTTTGTGGTCTCAGGTGCAGTCAATGGCTAAAGAAATTTTCAATTTAATATTTCTTCTCTCCACAACTGGCTATACTCGACTTCTGACTCTTAGATGATTACCATTGTCTTTCAAACTGTCCTTTTCATCTTTTGCTCGCCACCAGACTGACTATAGCAGGCTCACTGGAAAATCGGGCAGAGATTCTTAGCACTGATGAAGTTATAATAGAGTCAATTTCCATTTTAAATGTGAAAAACTTGCTTGGCGATTTCCTCCACACCTGGTAGTGGATATTAAAAATAAATGGACATTTTGGTCTGAGTCTAAGTACTTTGTGATTGGTTAATTTGTTGATATTATTCTATTCTTGTTTATTAAGTGTTTAGTTTCTGGCTCTTGGGTAAACATTGTCGTTTGTTGAACATTCGCTCCGCAGAGACAGATTATGCTATATCTCTACTTGAGAAACAAATGTCAATTTTTATCTGATGTTGTATTTCATGGAAATGTTTAATTTTTGTTCTGTTCTTTTCCCCCTGCGTTGGGAATTTCCTTTCTTTTTGTATAACTGTTATAATCTCAATAAAAATTATGGTTTAAAAAAAAAAAAAAAAAAAAAGAAAGAACATTAAACAAAGGGCACCAAGAGAAGGCAAGAGGCATCTGTGACAAGGGAGACAAGTGAGGACAACACAACAGATTAACACATGGGTGGTTTGGGGGACTGATGAAGGAGCAAGGGGCCCCTATAGAGAATGAGAGTGCACTTAGTTTCCAGGTGTCAGCATCCTGCACAACTGGGGTGGGACGGGGTCAGCACCAGGTGCAAGCACCTTTGCACAGCTGGACTAACTCAAACAAGTTATTAGGTATAGTTAGAGATGGGTGAATTTCCCGAAATTCGATTCGTTCACTTCGCCGAATTTCTCTGCAAAAAATAACTTTGTTCCGAATTACTTCGGGACGAATCACGTTAAAAAACAGCTATTTCCAGGCTGCACAGGGCCTGCAGGGTGCTGTTTTAGAACGGTTGAGCCATGCTTAAATATGCAGAGGGGGAGTCTGGGTTTGGTCTTAATACATTGGTTGTGTTTTTGTATGACACGCAGATGTGACTGCTGCCGACTTTAGAAACACTTCTCTCTAAAAATCACTGGGCACTTAAGATTGTGGGCAAATATGACCAAAAAAAGTCGAAGGGGGAATGTTAGCCTGATTAAAGTCTGGCAGCGACTGGATGGATAAAAAACAAGCTGAGGGTCAGGTGGAACATCCAGTGTCAGGGAGTGTGGAGGGGGTGACGGCAGGGAGCTCCAGCAGCATTGGAGCGGTCTCAGAACAAGTGGACACAATGATATTCTGGAGGTGGCAAAACAGGTTGTAGGACACAGGAGTGCACAATGATCAAAGTTTGTAGGTCATGGCGCAGCCACTGCAGCAGCATGAGGTCAGACAGTGGCACAATGCCATTCTGGAGGTTGGCAAAAACAGGAGTAGGCCACAGATTGGACAATGACACAGTGTGTAGGTCTCGGCCAGCAGCCACAGCAGCAGCATGAGGTCAGACAGTGGCACAAATGACAGAGTGTTGGTAGGTCACTGAATCAGCACAGCACTGCCAGCAGAGGTCAGACAGTGGCACAATGACACAGTGTGTAGGTCATAGGCAGCAGCCCTCAGCAGCAGCATTGAGGTTCAGACAGTGGCACAATGACAGTGTGTGTAGGTCACGTCATCAGCCACAGCTGCAGCATGAGGTGGGTCAGACGAGTGGCTACAATGACACAGTGGGTAGGTCACGTGCATAGCCACAGCAGCAGCATGAGGACACACAGTGGCACAATGACACAGTGTGTAGGTCACGGCAGCAGCCACTGCTGCCGCATTGAGGTCAGGACAGTGGCACAATGACACAGTGTGTAGGTTCACGGCATCAGCCACAGCAGCAGCGATAGAGGTCAGACGAGTGGCACAATGACACAGTGAGTCGTTGTGTAGGTCTACGGCAGCAGCCACAGGAAGCAGCATGAGTTCAGGACAGTGGCACAATGACACAGAGTGTAGGTCACGGCATCAGCCACAGCAGCAGTATGGGGTCAGACAGTGTCACAATCACATTCTGGAGGTGACAAAAACAGGAGTAGGCCACAGAGTGGCACAATGACAGAGAGTGGAGGTCACAGCAGCAGCAGCATGAGGTCAGACAGTGGCACAATGACAGAGTGTGTAGGTCACGGCATCAGCCACAGCAGCAGCATGAGGTCAGACAGTGGCACAATCACATTCTGGACACGGCATCAGCCACAGCAGCAGCATGAGGTCACACAGTGGCACAATGACAGATTGTGTAGGTCACGGCATCAGCCACAGCAGCAGCATGAGGTCAGACAGTGGCACAATGACACAGTGTGTAGGTCACGGCAGCAGCCACAGCAGCGCATGAGGTCAGACAGTGGCACAATGACAGAGTGTGGAGGTCACGGCATCAGCCACAGCAGCAGCATGAGGTCACACAGTGGCACAATGACACAGTGTGTAGGTCACGGCCTCAGCCACAGCAGCAGCATGAGGTCAGACAGTGGCACAATGACACAGTGTGTAGGTCACGGCAGCAGCCACAGCAGCAGCATGAGGTCAGACAGTGGCACAATGACACAGTGTGTAGGTCACGGCATCAGCCACAGCAGCAGCATGAGGTCAGACAGTGGCACAATGACACAGTGTGTAGGTCACGGCAGCAGCCACAGCAGCAGCATGAGGTCAGAAAGTGGCACAATCACATTCTGGAGTTGGCAAAAACTGGAGTAGGCCACAGAGTGGCACAATGACAGAGAGTGGAGGTGACGGCGGCAGGAGCAACAGCATGAGGTCAGAGAGTGGCACAATGACACAGTGTGGAGGTCACGGCAGCAGCCACAGCAGCAGCATGAGGTCAGACAGTGGCACAATGACACAGTGTGGAGGTCACGGCAGCAGCCACAGCAGCAGCATGAGGTCAGACAGTGGCACAATGACAGAGTGTGGAGGTGGGTGGCAATACCAGTCCCTGGTAAAGATGGTTGGTGGCAGATGGAGAAACTGTCAGCAGATGTGTGGCATCAGGCGGGTGGCGGCATCAGAATAGTGGCTGAGGCAGGTAGTTTGAACCCAGACTCATTTCTTACAGTTTGTGTGAGGCGTCATGGCTGATGTAGTCTGATGCCTAAGGCATTGGTGTGTGGAAATCCTGGCCGATCCACGCCTGATTCATCTTGACAAAGGTCAGTCGTTCCACATTTCCCGTGGACAAGCGGGTTCTGCTTGGGGTAACGATGGCCCCCGCCGCACTGAACACCTGCTCTGATGCCACACTGCTGGCCGGGCAGGACAGCTTCTCCACTGCAAACTCGGCAAGTTGCGGCCACAATCCTTTTTGGCTCCCCGTGCCCAGGGACTTTAACTGGGGGGCAGGTGTTTCCAAGTAGGCCCCACCTGTTGGTTCAGGGTCTGCTCCAGGTCCTGGCTGCTGGCGACGCCCCTCACTAGGCGGGTGAAGGAAGCGTATCAGTGACTCCAGACTTAGGTTGTGCATGGAGCTGGTCTGTCGACCCCCCCCCCCCTTTCCCCGGCAGCCGCGGCAGTAGTACGTGAGCGTGAGAACCTCCGGTCAGCCCTTTCAGGGAGGGACGATGCCGCACAAGAGGGGCCAACGACTACGGGGGATTTACCCTTTATTTGAGTTTGTCCTCCCTCAATAACTGGGAAAAAGGCCCCCCATTTTGGACGGTTCGAGGGCCCAATAGGGTGGGGGCCCCAAAAGTATCCCTCTGCGGAGTGATATTCGGCTGTACTAGCCGGCAAATCAGCATGCTGTGGGCCTTTGAAAAGTGACTCCGGGGCTCCCTGCCTCCATCTCAGGGTATCCCAGGGTTGGGGTTCTGCCTCTCTTCCCTCACTCCATCACCTCCCCCATGTTGTCCCCTTCTTTTGTCTTGGGTGTTTCCATCATTTCCCCAAACTGCTTTGCCTGCCCCCTCCTCCTTTCCATTTCAGCCCCCACCAGACTCAGTGGCCGGAGAGTAGTGTCCCGCTCCGCCCCCTGCCCAACAGATTTTTCAGCATTGTTCCGGACATAAACAGTGGAATGATTTTATTCATCCTTTAGCCCTAGGACTGACAAAAAACGTGGCCCCTGAAGGCCTCAACAAAGGCAGGTGTCAGCATGGTGCCACTGGCTGACATCAAAGTTACACAGGGGAGTACCCTTCCGCCTGGACATCAAAAATCTTAAGGGGCCTTTCTCTGTTTACAGTCGGTCCAACATTGCAGCTGGAATAAAACGGGTGGAAACTTCGCATATACAGTGTGTTTGGGGAGGGGTTTTTCCCGCTAAAACTCGGGAGGGTGTTTCTGGCTTTTTACGAAAGGATAAGTGCATGCACAGTTTCGTGGCCATTTTCAGAATCTTCTGAAGATCGGGTGGAAGACTTTAGGAACCCCTTTCACAAACAGATTTTAAATTGGCCATGCAGGGTGCATGGAATCCCTCCTCGGGGCAGCGCGGTCACCATGTTCCCCCCATTGTCCTCCCATGGTTCGATTTGCGTTGGGGCGGAGAAAGCCCCACATGATTTTTTGCTGCTGACGGGAGCAGTTCCTCCCCCGTGTGACTTTGTTGGAGGGAAGCCAGGTGTGAATGCGTGACACCACTATGCCCTACACATGTGGGTATGAAAAGAGCAGTACTTTTGGAGGCTGGATGGTGGTGGTGGTGGGGAGGGGAGGGGGGCTTTGGCGAGGAGCCGCAGTTGACAACGTGGGGAAAGGGGAAAACGGGTTCTCCGTCCAAGTTGGTTTTGTGCCTGGGCCGGGAAACACATTCACCCAGTGGGCCGAAAGGACAGAATGGCCCTGACAGTAGTTACAGCTCCGACGTCCGTGCGCCGGCCCCCGGAACAAAAATGAAAGCTCAAGGGGCCCCCTTCTGTTTTAATATTTATGAAGGCTGGTACGCCTTTTTGGAAAAGAAAAAATTACGGCTTGGAAATTCCATTGGTCGGACAAGCCATTTTTCTCTGAACGTGCAGGTTCCCCCATTTTTGGGAAAAAGGAGGGGGAAGCAGCACCAACAACTTTAAGGGGTATGGGAAATTCTGCACCTAGGATTGGGGTTTGGGCGCATACTGTTGTTATTTGCAATCGCCCGCTGAACGATGGGCGCCATGAGTGCGGGAGAGGAGCATCTGGACCGGGAGATGATGTCAAAGAAAACAGCTCCCTTCTGCGAGGGGTGGGGCCTTGATGGGTGAAAAGGCAGCGTGCCACTGGGAGCTGCTGCTGTGCTGCTGCTGTTGTGCGGCGGCAGGAGGACCACCCTCTGAGCCACGTTTTTCCCCCGGCCACGGATGGGACGCGCATGTGTTGAAAACAGGGCCTGGTGCCAACGTTAGCCCCCCCTGGCCAGCTTCCCTTTTTGCCTACAGATTTTTCCCTATACCCCTATTGGTCCCCCTGTGTCTTAGCAAAGAACTGCCACACCGCGAGTACGGTTTTTTCCCCCAACCTCCGCAGAGTGACTACTGCCCCACTTCCCGCTGACCCCCGTGCCGCTACTTTTTTGGGCCCGGAAACGGGGGTTTTTACCCCGTGGGGGGGGCCCCTTGGCTCCTACCTCACACTGCTGCTATCCTGCTGACTCACGGCCCCACGACCCACTTTTGGCTGCGCCCCTGCCTGACGCGCATCTGAGCCCCCTTTCCCTGACGATAAGAACCCCCTTTCCTACCCGGCTCCCAATGCGGGGCGCACATATCATCTATTTGTTTTATTTCCACTGCTGTCCTCATCACCGGTCTTGGTATGCAGAGGCTGACCCCTCACAACATGTCCTCCCATGCCACTCTCAACATATCTATACTTTGCCGCCCTACTGCAAGAAGCAGGGGATATTGGCCCCATTTCTTCGCTGCCAAGTAGCTGCTGACTGCCCTCCTCAAATTATTCATCCTCGCTATATAGTGGCGCTGAGCCCAGACCACATAGTAAATCTCTGGCTGAGGGAACCGGATGGGACAGAGGCGGGTTGAGGACAGGTGGGGGCCGCTGACCCACTCCCAGGCCATGCCAACTAAGGGTTGTGTCTGACGTTCCCACCGACTCTTGACTGGGGTTGTCAGATGTCATCTGGGAGGAAGTGGATGACCTAGTCATCCAATCAAGAACCGTTGGGTTGCTGAACAAACACACGGCCGCTAGATGACAGCGGCAGTTGTGGCCTCACCGAGTGACCCCTGCTGCGATGTCCCCTTGCTGTGCATGCGACTGGCCCTGGAATGTTTGTGCCTCTGTCACTCGCAGGTAAAGAGCCTGCCACCTCTCTGTCTGACATACTGTTTGTTCTAAAATGTACAGACACTGTTTGTTGAAGATATCTGTATATGATAAATACATACCCTGTATTTGACTCCAAATGAACCCAGTAACAAGCTTGGTAACCCTTGGATATAAATTGCGCTCCACAAATGGGCAGGAAAAATTGACTTGTACGTGCCGTTTATAAACTCTGTGTATTTTACTGAATATAAAAGCACAAACAGGCTTAATTAACCTTCGGATATGAATTACGCTACAGAATTTCTTCTGTGGCGGTGAAAAACAAAGTTTCTTTTACTGAGTACAACTGCAGAACAACGTTTAATTAACCCCTGGATGTAAATTGCGCAAAAGAATTGAGCAGCCACAAACTGCGAGTTTTGTAGCTTGTTACAATGGCGTGTTTTCTACGCTACACAACAAGAGAAAAAATTGTAATTAACCTTCGCTTGTGAATTATGCTACAGGAAAATTGTAATTTTTGGCGGTGAAAAAGACGGTTTATTTTTGTCACCACAGCAGAAAAACAACGCTTAATTAACCCCTGGATGTAAACTTCGCCAAACAATTGAGCAACCACAAACTACGAGCTTTGTAGCGTGTTACAATTGCGTGTTTTCTACGCTACACAACAAGAGAAAAAATTGTAATTAACCTTCGCTTGTGAATTATGCTACAGGAAAATTGTATTTTTTGGCGGTGAAAAAGACGGTTTCTTGGAGTCACCACAGCAGAAAAACAACGCTTAATTAACCCCTGGATGTAAATTGCGCCAAACAATTGAGCAACCACAAACTACGAGGTTTGTAGCGTATTACAATGGCGTGTTTTCAACGATACACAACAAGAGAAAAAATTGTAATTAACCATCGCTTTTGAATTAGGCTACAGGAAAATTGTAATTTTTGGCGGTGAAAAAGACAGTTTATTTTTGTCACCACAGCAGAAAAACAACGCTTAATCAACCCCTGGATGTAAATTGTGCAAAAGAATTGAACAGCCACAAACTACTAGCTTTGTAGTGTGTTACAATTGCGTGTTTTCTACGCTACACAACAGGAGAAACAATTGTAATTAACCTTCGCTTGTGAATTAGGCTACAGGAAAATTGTAATTTTTGGCGGTGAAAAAGACGGTTTCTTGGAGTCACCACAGCAGAAAAACAACGCTTAATTAATCCCTGGATGTAAATTGCGCAAAAGAATTGAGCAGCCAAAAATGAAGTGGTATTTGTATTGTAAAAACGCTGTTTCTTTAAATGAATACAACAGGAACTGGCATAGATCCCCCTTGGATATTCAATGTGCTGTGAGCAGATAGCATTAAAATGTATATGCAGCAGCAGTGGACGCACACTGGACTTCAGATCCAATACCCAAAAAAATCAGAAATAGAACATTAAGAGAAGCAGTCTCTGAGACAAGCTGAGACACCCCACAAAAATCGCTGTATAAAAATCAGTTCTTCAGTAAGAGATATCTCAATCAGTCGCGGCAGCACCTTCCCTGATCAGTACAGTGAGAGGAGAGTGAGCTCCCAGAGTCGCGCCCGGACTTATATAGTGCGGTGACGTCACAGAATCCCGCTGGTCTCTGATTGCCTTCATCTCTGCACATGTCATGCAGGCTATGCCCTTCTTCCTCCCAGAGTGCTTTGCCCCATGTAACGCCATGTGCTCGCAGCCATTTTATCAATCAAAAGCACACTTCGTTCACCCGAAGTACCCCAAACTTCGACTTCGTTCAGAACCGAAGTTTTCCTGAAATTCTAAACGAATTCCACTTTGTTAGAATCAATTCGCCCATCTCTAGGTTTAGTCAGGCATGAAGATGTTGTGTCTGGAGTATACAGTGATGATGTGAGGGGCCATGTCAAGAGAAGTTGCTGTTTGATAAATGCAGGTGTATTGTCCACAAAGAAGCGTGATGTGAGTAAAAGCCTGAAGTTTACCCAAAGCTGTGTTGACCACTACCACCAACCAAACCTGCAGCATTACATATGGTTGGTTGAACCAATGCTTCTTTAGATCAAAAAACATATTTTGTGACTTTAAATAGGAAATTGTAGGCTCCTAACTATTTTGCATGCATACAAATTCTTATTTTATGTCCCTTATGCAGCAACAATATGCTTATAATACATTAAACAGATCATAAATTATTACTTTAGAATACACTATTAGAAAATAAATCAACATAAATATCATCTCCCAGGGATCAACACCAGTATCCATGCACTTATGATTAAAAATGGAATTTTTATTAATGTGTTAGGTCTGAGATGTTGTATTAAAGTGTACCTGTGTTTAAGATATATTTTCAGAATAATTTGTCTTCTGTGTACATAACGAGAAGCAGTATGTCTGGCCATTGTAGAATTTGTTCATTGCATTTTTTATTTCTTTTCTCCTCTGTAGGCTTTGTCTCTAAATTTTAGTTTTCCTTGAGCTAGCTGGTGGAGTCTAGTTCCTATGATTTTCCCCATATAATGCTCACACAGAAAAGGATCATATTTTCATTTCACTCTATACCACATCTTAAAAGCATTAGCAGTATGGAGGACTTTATAGACCAGTACTAATCATGCAAACTGTAGATGAAACATTTGAATGAGATAATTACTAGAGCTTTCAGTTGTGTCTATGTGTCTTTCTGTCTCTAGCTTTTTCTAGCCACTCCAACCTCCCATATTCATAGTTGTACATAGGCAGCTGTAGCCTGATACTTTAGTGAGCTCCTCCATCTTGACATGGATTTTACCGGTTTTTACATAGTAGTTGCGATGTTTAAGAGGGAGGGGAAAGAAGAATAGTAAAGGATTCTTATAAAAAAAGGAAAACATTTTTCTATGATAATATAATAAGTTTCTTATGTTTATTTCTTCTATTTATTTCTGCAAAGATGGGTAAAAGGTTAAAGGAGTTGTCTCCCCACAGGGTTTCAAAGAATGCATGAAAGAAATTCTCTGTCACTTCCTGGTTCATACTAATTTGCATAAGCTCCATGCTTGTACAGCTAAGTTGTGCTTTCAGATGCTAATTAGATTAGATTAGCTTCTCAAACTACTCAAAGGACTTCTTATCTGATCCCCAAAACAAAAGCCCTAATTACAGAGCTGTTTACTTGAGATATATCAAGCTTTTTACTGTCTGGCAGCACAGGACACTGACTGACACTGCTGACCTGTGTGATGACTCACTCGCTGTTATCTCATTGAACAAACAGCCCCAGGAGATTTGTTTACAGGTTGGTTACTGAGGGAACTGAAATAGCCACAGAGGTAATAAATTCACTTGTATCTCTTTAGGGAAAACAGAGGAACAATGCAATATATTTGGAAAATGTCTTTATTTGTGTTCCCTTCAATTTGAAAGCTATTCTTTGTAGCGAGACAACCCCTTTAATGGTAATTTTAAGAAACAATAAACAGGATCAACTAGCACTAAGCAAAATAGTCAAAAATATGCCAAGCAGCAAATCTTTCTAGCGTTTCTAAAATAAAGGCATTTAAAATTTTTGTTTTACCTAAACTATTATACAGAGTCTATCTGAAATATTTTTTTTCTAAACCTATGAATATATTATCTGCATTTTAAAGTGCTGAGAAATATGTTGGCCCTATATAAATATAGACTATTATTATTATTATTATTATTATTTATTGTCTGTGCACCATGATATTTCATTTTCTTTAGGAAGAAAAATAGATTAGTCCAGGATAATGGATACAAATTTGGCTCCACTGTTAATGAAGGGAAAATCTAGCTTCCCAAATCCTTTAGTAAATAACAAAACAGTCTTGGAGTCAGTATAAAATTGGTTGGTAAGGGATTTGCCATTGAATTTGGATCAGTAGAAACAGTGTTCCTTGTGAAGAGGATAAATACTTAAAGGGGTTTTGCCACGATGTAATGTTGACGTGGGATCCTCCCAAATGGGTATTTAATCACTTTTCTAAATATATGTGATTACAAAAAGTGAAGACTCTGAGAGCTACAGCATTTCTCAATCCCCCTTAGTTACCTGGAAGCTTGCATTAGACACAACCAGAGGACCTGGCAGGCCGTGCCTGCATGAAACACTTCTTATCTGATGACAGGGAAAGGAATGAGCTTCCAAGGGGCTGGGTAGAAAGAGCAGTGTATGAGCCTGTGTCTTGCTGTATAGAGAATCAACTGTTGTAATTTTACTATTTGAGTTAAGTTTTGAGACGCTCCCTTTTTCCTCACTCCTTGCTCACCCCCTCCCTCTCACCTCTGCAGCTTTAGTGACTCAACATGATTTGTGTATATTCTACTCCAGTGCTGATAAGGAGGTAAGTAACTCAGTCCTGGCAAAACCCCTTTAAGCAAATCTTATTTTTTTTCTATTTTGAGGCCTCCACACCCTAAATGTAAAAAGCTATTCACTGTGGCTAAGATTAATCACTGGAGGCAAGCACATGAAATAAGTTGAGGAGCGCTCAGTGTTTCATAAAATTTCTGAAAAGTTATTAAATCATCAAGGACCTGCAGAAAATGAGACCACCTGTATGAATAGAGTGTATTTGTATATATAGAAGGGTATATGATGTATGGTATCTCACAAAAGTGAGTACAATCCTCACATTTTTATACATTTTGTATTATACCTGTCACATCCCGGACGAAGGAGGTGGATCCACAGGACCACCGCAAGCGATGGTGCAAGCTACGCCAGGAAACGGAATCTAAGTAGGTCCCGGTTTTCACCAGAGCCCGCCACAAAGCGGGATGGACTTACTGCGGCGGGAGTCTACCAGATCGTTACCCCTGACGTGACTTGCTTGTGTTGGCAGCCAAGGTATAGCGTGGTGCAGAATCGTCAGGCAGGCTCATAGTCGAGGACAGGCAGAGGGTCAGGGCAGGCGGCACAGGTTCGTGGTCGTGGACAGGCAGGCGGTCAGGGCAGGCGGCAAGATGCGTGGTCGAGGAACGGAAGCTAATGGTACGGTACACGGGAAGTCAGAACAAGGCTTGTAACACTTTCTCAATAGGCAGAAATGGCACTAAAGATCCGGCAACAGCCCCAGGAAGGGGCAGGCTTAAATAAGGGCAGTGACCGGCAATAGCCAATTACCGGTGCACTGGCCCTTTAGATCTCGCAGTGTCGGCGCGCGCGTTAGATATCGGGGACGCGCGCACCGGGAGGCTGAGACCGCAACAGGAGCGCGGCCGGGTAAGTAGAGAGGAGCCGGGCCGGCCGGGTGAGCGCGCCCACCGCCCGACATGCGGGCGGCGGTGCCGCTCGTGCGGCGACCACGGGTGTGCCCGCGACCCGGGACGGGGGTCGCGGGCCCACCTGTGACAATACCTTTTCATGGGACAACACTAAAGATATGACACTTTGATATAATGTAAAGTAGTCAGTGTGCAGCTTGTAAAAAAGTGTAAATTTGGTGCACTCTCAAAATAACTCAACACACAACTATAAATGTCTAAATCGCTGGCAACAAAAGTGAGTACACCCCTCAGTTAAAAAGGGACAAACTGTGCATAAAGGGAGACATGTATGGAACTAGATGCATCAAAGTTCATTTTCTCATCTATTTCAGTGTATAATGCGCCTGAATGTATGAAAGTGTTTTTTGTGCGCTCATAAATGGCGTCTAAAGCTCATTGTGCTTCCCTTGTGTGTTAGGCGCATTACGGAACTTTGACGCATTAGTAATGCGCCAAACGTGTATAGGATATAGGTAGGCTGGAAAGGTAGCATGTCAGTGAATAGAAACTATGGTACTAAGCTTGCTTGGTGGACCACAGGTCCCAGCAAGCCGAGGACAGATTTTTCAGCACATTTTTTGTGCTGAATAACTCGGCTTATATTCGCGTATATACGAAAAATAGTTTTATATAGTTGGATCATTATCATAAATTACTTTTTATTATTGTACTCTTGTAAGTTAAGAAATGTTGTATATTTTTTGCCCTAACAGCAAAACTATTTCCACTTTGACTAATCAGGCTCAGGCACACCACATTGAAACAGGTCTGCCTGATCGAGCAGTAATGTGCCTAGCTTTGCCGAGCCACATTCATATATTTGTCTACTATTATGAGAGAGTTGAGACATGCTCCCAGAACAACCATTTATGTTAGGTGCATTAAAAAGTGTTGAGTCTTGTGAACAATGTCCCTAAGAAATGTGTTTGCCGCTTTACACATCATAGCTCATTCTCATTTGCTTCATTTTACTCCTGAAAAGCCTTTCATTCATTTCTATAAAAGTGTCATTATTTTTTTTGGCCACCATTTTTTTCCAGCACTGCCTTAACTCTCTTGGGCAGGGAGTTTATTAGAGCTTCACAGGTTGCAGCCACTGGAATCTTCTTCCACTCCTCCATGATGACACCACAGAGTTGATGGATTTTAGAGGCTTTGCACTCTGTCTGAAGATGCCTCACAGATGCTCAATAAGATTTAGGTCTGGAGACATGATAGGCCAGTGCAACACCTTTACCCTCATTTTCTTTAGCAATCAGTGGTCATCATGGAGGAGTGTTTGGGAGATATCATAATGATATCATGTTTCTGAAGGGAGAGGATCATGCTCTGCTTCAGTATGTCAAAGTACATGTTGACATTCTTGCTTCCCTCAATGAACATTAGCTCCTCACAGATGGCAGCACTCATGCAGCCCTAAACCATGGCACTCCCACCACCATGCTTGATTGTAGGCAAGACACCCTTGTCTTTGCACTTCTCACCTGGTTGCCACCCCACACACTTGATGCCACCTGTACCAAAAAGTTTATCTTGGTCTTGTAGACAAATTTGATGCAGTGTGCGGCATATGATCTAAGCACTGACAGGCTGACCCTTCACCCCTTTAACCTTTGAAGCAATTCTGGCAGCACTTATACATTTATTTTACAAAAACAAAGTTTGGATATGACACTGAGCTTGTGCACTCAACTTTTATTGGTCGACCGTGGCAAGGCCTGTTCTGAGTAGGACCTGTCTTGTGGAATCACTGCATGGTCTTGGCCACCGTGCTGCAGCTCAGTTTCAGGTTGTTAGAAATCTTCTTGTAGCTTAAGACATCTTTATGTAAAGCAACAATTCTTTTTTAAGATCCTCAGACAGTTCTTTGCCATGAAGTGCCATCTTGAACTTCCAGTGACCAGCTTGAGAGAGTAAGAGAACAATAAAACCAAATTTAATACACCCGCTCCCCAGTCACACTTGAGATCTTGTAACTCCAATTCATCCCATGACACTGGGAGGGAAAATGGCAAATTGGGCACAATTTGTTTATTTTCCCTTAGGAGTGTACTCACTTTTGTTGCCAGCGGTTTAGACATTGATGACTGTTTGTTGAGTTATTTTGAGAAGGTGGAAAACCTCTTCTGGTGGAGAGCCACCAATAAATTGGTCGATGTGAGGATTTACTTGCCTTTCAGACCTCACTGACTGTTTTGCATAAAGTAAAGGCTTATGGAAAAAGAGCTGAGGAACTCCACAGCACACTCTATTGGATGTAGTTATCCTCAATTCACATCCAGCTCACAGGAGCCTTACGATGTGAAAGGGATTTGAGCCAAACCAGTTAAGATCATCTGCAGACAGCTGTTCTTTTTATATATATATATTTTTATTAGAAAAAAATAACAAAATATGTTACTCAAAGCAAGAAACAGAAAATGAAAGGCATTTCTTATGCATCACAAAGGAAAACAAGATGACAAACAGAAAAAAAAAATTATACATCTTGAATAAATCAAAAAACCATGAACAAAGAAACATACATTAATGTACAAAAGTTTTCCACAATTGCAGGTTCCATGATTTTGCAGAGACTATAGGCCCCTTTATTTTGGCATGTCTTAAATAATACAAGTTCAAAATGCTGAAAAACAACTTAATGTATTAGGACACATCTATATACTCTTTATGGAAGACAGCCACGTTTCTAGATCTCCATATGGCATATTTAACTCAATTTATAGTGGTCCGCAAAATGCCCTCCTTTCCGCGGCTGGCCACATTGTAGAGTCCGTACAACACTACATTATGGTCTAGAAAAGCCGAGCTGGTAAGAAACCTAAGCAGCTCCCCCAAACTCCGCCACATGCCTCGTGCGAAGTAACAGTGCCAAAAAAGATGCAAAACACTTTCATCTCCCCCACAGCCCAGACGAAGGCACCTCAGAATTTCGCTCATCCCTCTGTGATATTCGAAGCTTCTATGGCCACATGTATGAAAACTGCTGTCTAGATCTAAAACTCACTTTGTTGCCCATAACAATTAATCAGAGTGCCCCTCTCATTTCACATAGTGCTCTGGAAAAATGAAAGGGGCACTCTGATTGCTCACTATGGGCAACAAAGTGAATTTTAAACCTAGACAGTTTTCATACATGTGGCCCCTAGTTGGAAGGCACTTGTGAATAATTTTCCATGCAAGATCCTTGTGCTTGTTGGAGAGGAAGGCAGAGTGGACTCTCGTCCAGACTGTGCGGGACAAGCCAGATGTAAAATTAGCTACCGGGATTGTCTGCTCGCACTGCACGGGGGCTGCCGAGATCCTCCTGGAAAAACTTTACCACCTTTTCTAGAATCACATACTGTCTTCGTGGAACCAAAAGTGCTGGAGACGTCTGTAACAGATGGACCCATCCTCTTCTCCGAAAAATGTGGCCAGCCGCATACTTAAGAAAACAAGTCCAAACACAGTTTTGCCTAAGATACCTAAAAGAAATAGAAAAAAAATTAAGGTAAAGAAAAGACTTAACATTAGGTATATCTCTACCACCATTTTCCTTGTCCTATACATAAAATCTCTTCTCAGCTTTTCTGCTTTTGAATCCCAGACAAACTCGAAAACATATTTTTGTAACCTTCTGACTGTAAGGTCGCCTGGGGGAAAGACCATTGGAAGATATAACATGGAGGAAAGCAACACTGACTTAATGATTAGGACTAGAGATGGGCGAATTGATTCTAACGAAGTGGAATTCGTTTAGAATTTCAGGAAAACTACGGTTCTGAACGAAGTCGAACTTTGGGGTACTTCGGGTGAACGAAGTGTGCTTTTGATTGATAAAATGGCTGCGAGCACATGGCGCTACATGGGGCAAATCACTCTGGGAGGAAGAAGGGCATAGCCTGCATGACATGTGCAGAGATGAAGGCAATCAGAGACCAGCGGGATTCTGTGACGTCACCGCACTATATAAGTCCGGGCGCGACTCTGGGAGCTCACTCTCCTCTCACTGTACTGATCAGGGAAGGTGCTGCCGCGACTGATTGAGATATCTCTTACTGAAGAACTGATTTTTATACAGCGATTTTTGTGGGGTGTCTCAGCTTGTCTCAGAGACTGCTTCTCTTAATGTTCTATTTCTGATTTTTTTGGGTATTGGATCCGAAATCCAGTGTGCGTCCACTGCAGCTGCATATACATTTAAATCCTATCTGCTCACAGCACATTAAATATCCAAGGGGATCTAAGCCAGTTTCTGTTGTATTCATTTAAAGAAACAGCGTTTTTACAATACAAATACCACTTCATTTTTGGCTGCTCAATTCTATTGCGCAATTTACATCCAGGGGTTAATTAAGCGTTGTTTTGCTGGTGTGCTGACCCCAAGAAACCGTCATTTTCAATGGCAAAATACATACATTTTTCCTGTAGCATAATTCACAAGCGAAGGTTAATTACAATTTTATCTCTTGTTGTGTGGCGTAGAAAACACACAATTGTAACACGCTACAAAGCTACTAGTTTGTGGTGGCCCAATTGTTTGACGCAATTTACATCCAGGGGTTAATTAAGCGTTGTTTTGCTGGTGTGCTGACCGCAAGAAACCGTCATTTTCTCTTTCAAAATGCTTTATTGAGAACATATTGTCATATAAACAATTATATGGTATGATACAAGTTTGTGACAAAAAAGATACAAATAAAGTAAAATAGACCACAACATAATATATCACAACTTGTTACAATATACTATAATATATTATATTATATTATATATATGATCCTAGGAGACTTGATCATATATGAACATACTCCTGACAAATAGAAGAGCAATCAGTAAGTACAGAGCCTAAAACAGGAACTTACAATAAATTGTCGCATAGGATAAATGTTCTCGTACTTGCGAGAAAGGTAACATAAGCGAAGCCATAGAGACCCCTCATGAGAGATTTAGAGCTAATCAATAGGGAGACAATCTCAGTCAAGAGGAAGAACTTAATCCCATGAAAGGTGTCATGGCCAGATATTATTATACAAAGAATGGTATACATTAACTTTAATACCGTACTCAAAAAGCAAAAGTAACATGTAAAGAAAAAAAAAGAACAAGAACGTGCCGAGCGCAGTACATAAGAGGGCCCCACCACCAGCTCATGAACTCCATCACTTTTTTAAAAAGTTAAAGATAGCAGTCACTTAGGCGAACAGAATAGAGAGAAGCCCCAAGTCTACAGGGAGCCATGAAGCAACCTATATGTCGGGGATGCGACAAAGATCATTCAGTCCATCCAAACCCTATTAAATTTGCTAAGAAGTTGATCAGTGTTTGCCCTTATTTCCTCCATGCGCTGGTGCGATTCTAAATTCTTTTTTGGTTGGGGGGAAAAAGGGGGCACCCCGGGCCATTTCTTTTTCCAGATTTACCAATCATTTTTTTATTTGTTTTGGGTGAAAACCAAATTTAACACGGCCCCAAAGCTTATATAATATTCAGTTGGAACCGGACCTCTTTCTTGGGGTTATTAAGGTGTTTCTGGTATTTGGCCTGGATCGGCAGAAAACCCTTTTTTTTTAAAGCATTGGGAATTTTTGTCGAAAAAAAGTATTAAAAGTTAAAAAGATACATGAAAATAGAAAATATATCACCTTGGAATTATTAATTTTTAAAAATTTTTATTTTCCCTAAACAGGAAATATTTTACCTGTCCTCTTAAGTTAAGAAACGGTTTAAAAAATTGTTTGGAAAAAAGGTTTTCCCCAAGGAAAAGGCGCGAAGTGGCCTCAAAAATTTGGCCCAGGATTTGGATTCCCAAAAAGTAATCAGAAGGCCCGGGCCCCAATTTATAAGGATTTCTTTTTTTCCTAGCAGTTGTGGGCTTGTGTCAGCCCGGGTTTACATAGGGGCTACACCTTGGTTTTTTTTTTAAAATAAATGAAGTTAACTTAGGGAACTAAAGGCCCCCAAAAGGGCCATTAAGGCACAATATTGGGGGATGCGAAAAGATATACAAGAACCCAAACCCAAAGGCAAATTTTTTTTTGTTATTTCCTATTCAAAATTTTTCTTTGACCCCCAATTTAGGCCTTGGTTTTCTTTTCCGGAAAATTACTCCAATGGTATTCATAAAGGGGAATTGGGAAAAAGAAGGGGCCGGGGTCTTTTGTTTTCCGTTGCATGAATACATATTTAACCAAAGGCCTCGACAAATGCGCCATTAACCTAAATTTCCCCTAGGGGGGGAAATTGAACAGATGAAAATTTTTTTCCCCCCCAACCTGCCCAACCAATATTTGACAGGGCCCCGGACTTCCAGAAAACCCTTTTAGCCCAAACCCCTTGTCACATGCATTTATTCCCTTTCAAATTGGGGAAAAGGGGAGTTTGGTGCGGTCGAGCTATTATTAGGGAGAAATGTTCTGGGGTTTGTCGGACCTTTGTTGGACCAAAGGGCCCTTGGCTATCGGGTTGTTTCCAGTAAAAATTGATTGCTCTGGACGCAAAGGTTTTGCAAAAGGGTTTATTTTTTGTCTTTATTAAAAAAGTTGATATGGGTTCCTAAGGGGGCCAAATAAGGCCTTTCCTTTTTACGGGATTACTGGATAGGTTGAGGATAAGGGAAATGGGCGAGGGCCCGGGGTTTTAAAAGAGTCAATAAAGGGCCCTAAGTTTTTCCTTTTGGGGGCAAAAATGGCAGTTAAGGGGGCCATCGGCCCGGGCTCTTCCAATTGGAAATACTTTTGATTTGGGGGAAAACTCTAAAACGGGAAAAGCTCCTTTTTAATCTTCAATGAGGAAACCTTCTTCTTTTGTTTCTAAAGGTTTTGGGTTTTAGGGGGTAAATGCTTGTTGGTCGAATTTTTAGGGTTAGGGGAAAATACATGAAAAACTATGAGGCTTGGATGGGGGTGTATTCATTTGGGTTTAAAAGAATTTTCCCAAAAAAATTTTTTCTCTTCCCTTGGAGCATTTATTTAAATGGTTTGTTATACCAATTAATATTGAGCCAGGCCCCAAATTTAAACGTAGCCTTTCCTTTAAAAGGATAATTTTGGATTAGTGTTTTAGTTTGAAATTAGGTTTACAATCTTGGTGGGGTTAAGAGATTTTAGGAAAAAACGATTCCAGGTTTGCCAATTTGGAGCAAGGTATTCAAAATTTAAACCCGGCCTTTTTTTCTTTTTAAATTCGACCCAATGCTTAAATTATATCCCGAGTTTTACATTTGGCGCACTCCCCTTTTTTTCGTGGGGCGGAGAAAGGCTTTATCCTATTGCGGGGGGAATTTTCAATCCCGTTTCAAAATTCTGACCAACCAAATTTAAGGGGGACCCCAAAAATTTGTCCATTAAAAACCCTTTCAGCCTGTAGGGAAAAGGGGGAAGTTTTGGGGGAACTGGAAAAGGGAGTGTTTCTTTGGGTCGGCGTTCTCTTTCCCCCTTTTCCATTAAAGCACCAAAGGCCTCCCGTAATTTAAAAGGGGGGGGAGGGGTTTGCTTTCAATTTACGGGTTTTTCCTGGTTTGGTTACGGAGGCTTTAGGAGGGGGTAGGAAAGAGGTATAACGTTTAAAAAGAGCAGATAAAGGTTTCCCTATATCCTCTTTAAGCTTTAAAAAATTGGCGTAAACCAAACAGGGCTTCCCCCCTAATAGGATGTTCCTCTATTCAAGGGAAAAAGGGGATTCAAAAGGGCCCCTGTCTTTTAAATATTTGAAGTACATTTTTCCAAAGATTATGTTTAAGGGTAAAAGGGGGATTTAGGGTCAAATTGGCTGACATCTATCGGAGAGGCAGGAGGATGCGGGCCTACAGGCTTAATAGATGGACAAAAGGGGGAAGTTTTTTCCTCCCCCCTCCCTTTCCTTTTTACTCCAAAATCGGCGGGGGGGCTCTTCTCCGACCTTTTCTTCAAAGGTGTTTATTTGATTCTTCGAACCGGGACAGCAGTAGGGATTTAAAATCACAGGTTTTCTTGGTACAATATTATTTAAACCCTGTTTTTTTAAACAGGAAAGTTTAAAAAACCCCGTGAACATTTGAAGGACATTTTTTGGGGGCAAAGCTGCTTGTTTTTTAAGACCTTTAAATTAAAACAATCTTTAGGGGGAACCCTTAAGTCTCCAGTTGTTGACCTACGTGTACTGCGAGGCATTTCTTTATCACATTGAACCGGGGGCGTGATCAGACAACAAGATGTTCCCTATATATGTTGTTTTTTAAGAAGGCAACATCAACATTTTGGATGAAAATGTAATCGATCCTACTGTACCCTCTATGAGGATGCGAAAAGAATGTGTAGTAAACGGGTATTGGATGCGTTGGGACGCCAAGCATCACAAGCTGCATATCATAAAGCAGTTTCCTTTAAATTTTATTCAATTTATTGAAGGGTAGGGAAGAGTGCCCCGACGATGTATAAAATTTCTGGCTGAATGGCTAAATTTGAATCACCCCATGAATAATTTTTGCCTTGGCGTAGTCATTAAGCTCATCTAATACTTTAGTTAAAAAGGTAAGTTGACCGTGATTCGGAGCATAAATGGTCGCTATGGTGTACATATTGCCCCCTATGTCGCATTTGACAAATATGTACCTGGCATTCTCATTCTTTTTAATATCCTGTATTTGGACAGGGAGGCTCTTATGAAAAAAAAAAGTACGCCCTTGGTTTTGGCATAGGGTTAGTGCTTTGGCACCAAAGAGGGTAATACCTATTTCTGTAGCTATCAAAATTTAACCCTAAACTAATATGGGTCTCTTGTAAGCAAAGAATTTGGGTCCTATTTTTGTGATAGTATATAATATACGTGCCCGCTTCTCCGGTACATTGAACCCTTAACATTAAGGGATGTAATGCGGAGTGACGTCATGTTACAGGATGGTATTGGCAAATTAACATTGGCGGTTTAGAAATTAGGCTCCTCTCAGAACCGCGGCTCGGCTAAAAAAAAAGTTTTTTTTGAACAATCAAAGGGTATGAACCACCGAAAGATAACCAGGCCTAAAAAACGGCTTTATAGGCCAAAAGGGAAGACTACAAGGTGCAGCATATGCGAATGCTTTACTAAAGCACGAGAGTTCCGTGCCTACACCTACTTGGGGGGAAAACACGCTGTTGTTTGCACAGAACAAACCCACTAAGGATTGTACTGGGGTACATGTCAATTGCTCCCTGTTGAGCTGACCAAAGGGCCCAGTTCAAGCAGGAGATGACAAATTTTTGAAGATGTGTCAAAGAGAGAGAGTCATCTATGATCCAGTGCAAAGATATGCGGTCTAAGCCAAGAGGGTGGGTACAATGGACGAGTAACACCTACCGCAAGCACCAACAGGAAGGAAACCTGATACATTTTATGTCCACGTTCAATAAGGAATTGCAGGACAGAGAAAGTCTACTGAGGGTCATACAATAGACCTCGCTTGGCAGCACTATTTGGTCTCTCCAGTCGGGTGGCAAGTCGTTGAGATGTCGAGAGACGTTGTTCCTGGGTTTGTATCCCCTTTCCCCTTGGTCCTCTCGGCGGGCTGCCTGGGTAGGTAGCATCATGTTGGCAGGGGTTGAATAGATAGCGTCCCAGTCCGGCAGGGTCACCAGAGGCAATTTCAGGAGCCTTTAAAAAGTAGGGAGGTCCGCTGGTGATCTAAATGTAACTGTTCCTCTTCCGTGCGGACATGCAGGGCAAAGGGGTAGCCCCAACGGTACTGTATCTGTCTGTCTTGCAAAACAGAAAGCAAAGGTTTCACAGCTGTTCTCAGGCGCAGAGTGCGTTGCGACAAATCTGGGAAAATTGAAAGCTTAACCCCTCCTTTAAACGATATTTGGAGCAAGTCTGGCTTTTTTCAGAATTTCCTCCTTTATTGCGTAATAATGCACTCGACAAATAATGTCCGGGGTTTAGCGACATCCTGGCCTCAGGGTTTCTGAGCGCTCTATGCGCCCCGGTCTAATTCGATATGGTTATCTACAGGTTTTCCCAGTAAGCCATTGAAGATCCTCAGCAAAGCCTTGTTTAGTTCTTGTGGCTTGACCGTTTCTGGGAGACCGCGCACTCGGAGATTATTTCTTCGATTACGATTCTCCAAGTCATCTAGCTGGTCTACCAGATGTTGATGGAGACTTTGTTGGGACTTGATCGCACTTTGAAGCTCAGAAATTGAACCTGGGCACTCGACTGAGCGGACTCTAAGGTTTGGATCTTGTTTTGAATAATAGAGACGTCAGATTTCACTGCACATAGATCCTGTTGCCAGGCAGACTTAAGCTCACACGCCATGGCGGACAAGTCCCTTTTAGTAGGTAACAAACTTAGGAGTGCTCGTAATTCAGGGTGTCCCTGGAGCACCTGCAGTGCTTCATCTTGTGAAATCTCAGTAGGGCCTTCTTCAGGGCCATTACCAGGTAAACCAGTTTGGCGTACAGACAGTTGAGAAGGACAGGAGGTGGCAGAAGCTGTAAAAAGATGGGTGCGCATCTCTTCAGATTCTGTTGGGGGGGTCTCCTGGGTTAACATAGCAAGTCCCTGATGGGGGTTTGCTTGGGAATCTTCCAAAAAGATGTCCAAGGAATCCGGAACTGACTCTTGGTATGAGTCGCTCCGGTTACCAGGCTGTCTGGAGGGCAAGTTACAAAGGCCAGTGCCAGAGGAGGAAGTGGGTTGCATGGTGGTCAGTGTCCCTGAGGGGCTGCTGTGCTCCTCCATTATGGCAAATGACACAGTCGCCTGCCTCTCAGCTACTCCTGTTTGCTGTGAGCTAATTGAAGAGCCAGGGAAAGGTGAGCTGAGGCTCCGTGGGGAGGGAATGTCCTGCAGAGGCAAACAGCTCGGCAGCAGTTCAGTCCCTGCGGGTTTAGGGTGACCCGGGCGGGTCCTTGTAATGGCGTCACACACAAGCTGTGGGCACCCGCTCCTTCCACCCCTTCTCCTGGGCTGCGCTCCCTCTCTCACCTGGTAAGTGCTGCGGGGATCCCCGGATGCCGGATGCGGCAGGCTCGCTCTCCCGGGGTGCGGAGGGTAGGGGCCGGCGCGTCGGCGGGTCCGCGATTTCCTGCTCCTGCGCCCGCGCCCGAGTGCGGAGTTGAGCGCAGCGTCCCTCGTGGCGCCCGCTCCGGGGATGCAGCTGCAGAGGAAGGCGCCGAGTTCAGGTCGGCCAGCGGAGAGAAGTAGTTACTGATAGGCAATTCTTGCGCCGCTGCAGAAGGTGCTCTTTTAGGTGTCTTTTTCACACTCTTAGGGCTCATTTTGACCGGCTTGATCTCTCTTTAAAGCTAAGGCCTTGGTGGAGCTCCTAACCCACACGTCCGTCCACCACCATGCTAGGCCACGCCCCCCGAAACCGTCATTTTCAACGGCAAAATATATACATTTTTCCTGTAGCATAATTCACAAGCGAAGGTTAATTACAATTTTGTCTCTTGTTGTGTGGCGTAGAAAACACGCAATTGTAACACGCTACAAAGCTATTTGTTTGTGGTGGCCCAATTTTTTTGGCGCAATTTACATCCAGGGGTTAAATTTAAGCGTTGTTTTGCTGGTGTGCTGACCCCAAAAAAACCGTCATTTTCAACGCCAAAATATATACATTTTCCTGTAGCATAATTCACAAGCGAGGTTAATTTAAAATTTTATCTCTTGTTGTGTGGCGTAGAAAAAACACGCAATTGTAACACGTTTACAAAGCTACTAGTTTGTGGTGGCCCAATTGTTTGGCGCAATTTACATCCAGGGGTTAATTAAGCGTTGTTTTGCTGGTGTGTTGACTAGTGTTGAGCGATTACGTTGGATATCGACATCGGGCGATAGTCGATAGTCGGCCACCATCGATAAGGTTTTTCGATAGTGAGCAGTCGATTAGGGAGCGATGACCTTTTAAAGTCTATGGGAGAGCAACAACACCTTCATTCTTACACCCAAACAGGGCTGGAGAAGCTGGAATTAACAGCCACAACAGTCAAATGGATACCTGCTACTTCTTAGGCACAACACTTAGGCTATAAAAGCCACAGAAAAAAATTCACACACCATTCACTATCCCTGTCTTGTACCACAGCATGACCCTTAAACCTGCATCACCCACAAAATTAAAAAGTGCCAGAAGGCAGTATTATTTGAACCATCATTTTGCTTGAACTGGACATTGAATATCCCTGTCCTGGAACGCAGCATGACCCTAAAAACCTGCATGACCCACAGATTAAAAAGTGCCGGAAGAAAGTAGTCTTTGAACCACCATTTTAGTTGAACTGGACATTGACAAAACCTGTCCTGGAACACAGCATGACCCTAAAAACCTGCATGACCCACAGATTAAAAAGTGCCAGAAAAAGGAGTCTTTCAACCACCATTTTAGTTGAACTGGACATTGAATATCCCTGTCCTGGAACGCAGCATGAGCCCCAAACCTGCATGACCCCAGATTAAAAAGTGCCGGAAAAAAGGAGTCTTTCAACCACCATTTTAGTTGAACTGGACATTGACTATACCTGTCCTGGACCGCAGTATGACCATTAAACCTGTCTGACCCCCAGATTAAAAAGTGCCGGGAAAAGGAGTCTTTGAACCACCATTTTAGTTGAACTGGACACTAACTATATCTGTCCTGTACCGCAGAATGACCATTAAACCTGTCTGACCCACAGATTAAAAAGTGCCGGAAATAGGAGTCTTTCAACCACCATTTTAGTTGAACTGGACATTGACTAGAACTGTCCTGGACCGCAGTATGACCATTAAACCTGTCTGACCCCCAGATTAAAAAGTGCCCGAAAAAGGAGTCTTTCAACCACCATTTTAGTTGAACTGGACATTGACAAACCCTGTCCTGGACCGCAGCATGACCCTTAAACCTGTCTGACCCACAGATTAAAAAGTGCCGGAAAAAGGAGTCTTTCAACCACCATTTTAGTTGAACTGGACATTGACTATACCTGTCCTGGACCGCAGTATGACCATTAAACCTGTCTGACCCCCAGATTAAAAAGTGCCGGAAAAAGGAGTCTTTCAACCACCATTTTAGTTGAACTGGACATATACTGTCCCTGTCCTGGGCCACAGTATGACCATTAAACCTGTCTGACCCCCAGATTAAAAAGTGCGGGAAAAAGGAGTCTTTCAACCACCATTTTAGTTGAACTGGACATTGACTATACCTGTCCTGTGCCACAGCATGACCCAGGGCCGGAGTTGCAGTGGGTGCGGTGAGAGCCCAGGTTAAAACACGCAGGTTAAAATGCCCTGATGACGCAGCAACGAAAACTGTCGTGCTGAAGCAGAGAGCGGAAGTGTGAGAACTCCAGCCTTCCTCAGTACACAGTCAAGACCTGGGTAGCGCTTGCCCCTCCGTATGAGTGCGGACCAATTGAGCTTCACTTGGAAATACTGGTGGTTAATGCTCCTGTTACACCCAGGTGCCCTTTTCTTGGCATTCTTTTTCTCATTTTACTCAACGTGCTGGAGGAAATTGTCTCTGTACTTTGTTCTCTGTCCGTGCTCCATACTCCATGTCCTCTGAATAACCTACATCTGGTCAAGTTTTCCTGTACCTCCCTTGTACAATTCAGAGGAATTTTTTACCAGCTATTTTGTACATGCAAGATTTTTAGTAGTGTAATTCTAGGAAATCACATTTTTAAAATAGGATGGAATCCCACCATGTCTTTGTTTCTTCTTTTTTAATTATATTAAATGGGGTGTCTCAATACAGGGATTGATAGATATGTTAAGATCTTGCAAAAACAAGTCATTTTGCAATATGTGTCCATTAACAGTGTCCTACCTATTCCTGTTTCTGACAGCACCATCACCCTTGAGCCACTTTTGACAATTGTGAAGAACAAATGTCTGTTAGAAACACATTTTTTTATAATAGGACCTGTAGTATAGCTGCATTTCAAAGCAAAATGCCCCAAAAATTCAAATCATTACCCATGAGACACTTTGGACACTTGTGAAAAACAAATGTCTGTTAGAAACAACATTTTTTTTATAATAGGACCTGTAGTATAGCTGCATTTCAAAACAAAATGCCCCCAAAAATTCAAAGCATGACCCTTGAGCCACTTTGGTCAATTGTGAAGAACAAATGTCTGTTAGAAACAACATTTTTTTATAATAGGACCTGTAGTATTGCTGCATTTCAAAGCAGCTGACCCAAAAAATGATAAATATGACTTCTCAGCCACTGTTAAAAATTGTGAGGGAGAAATGCCACTTAGAAGCCACATTTCTGTTCCAAAGGACTGTCACGTACCCGGATGTAGAGGTGGATCCACTGGACCACCGCAAGCAATGGTGTAAGCCACGCCAGGGAATGGAATCTAAGTAGGTCCCGGTTTTCACCAGAGCCCGCCGCAAAGCGGGATGGACTTGCTGCGGCGGAAGTCTACCAGGTCGTTACCCCTAACGTGACTTGCTTGCGGTGGCAGCCGAGGTATAGCGTGGTGCAGAATCGTCAGGCAGGCTCGTAGTCGGGAACAGGCAGAAGGTCAGGGCAGGCGGCACAGGTTCGTGGTCGTGGACAGGCGCTAGGTCAGGGCAGGCGGCAAGAAGCGTGTTCGTGGCACGGAAGCTAATTGTACGGTAAACGGTAAGTCAGGAAAGGCTAGTAACGCTTTCACAATAGGCTGAAATGGCACTTAAGATCCGGCAACGGCCCCAGGAAGGGGCAGGCTAAAATAGGGGCAGTGACCGGCAATAGCCAATTACCGGTACACTGGCCCTTTAAATCTCACAGTGCCGGCGCGCGCGCGCCTTAGATGTCGGGGACACGCGCGCCGGGAGGCTGAGACCGCAACAGGTGCGCTGCCGGGTAAGTAAGGAGGAGCCGGGCCGGCCGGGTGAGCGCTCCCACCGCCCGTCAAGCGGGCGGCGGTGCCGCTCGTGCGGCGACCACGAGTGTGCCCGCGATTATTGCTGTGTGCCCGTGATTATTGCTGTATCTCACAGCTACATGACCCCAAATAATTATAAATATGACTTCTCAGCCACTATTAAAAATTGTGAGGGAGAAATGCCACTTAAAAGACACATTTCTGTTCCAAAGGACCATAATTATAGCTGTATCTCACAGCAACATGACCTCAAAACCATTGACAATGCGAAAACTTCTTAAGATAAAGTGAGTAAATGGAATACGGTGTTGTCATAAAACCTTGCTGTCTTTTACAGTCTCCTCACAGCAAAACCAGCAAAATGAACTGTTGGGAAAAGAGAATAAAAATTGCAGTAAGAAATGATCATTTTAAAAAAACATTTTTCAAGAGGACCATTTCTGTTTGAAGAGGAATGTGAAGTAGACCGGCAACTAATCGGTGACCTCGGCAATTGGGGCCACAACATCATCAGAGATCCATGCCTGATTCATCTTGATGAAAGTCAAACGATTATTTGAAAGCCGGATGCGTTTGTCTGTAATGACTCCTCCAGCTGTGCTGAAGGTCCACTCAGATATGACGCTGGCTGCTGGGCAGGACAACACCTCTATGGCGTGACGAGCCAGCTCGGGCCATTCGTCCATTTTGGATACCCAGAAGTCTATTGGGTCCGGAACACATACAAAAAACATCGGTGGTGAGACGCAGATCGTCGTGCACCATGATCTTAAGCTGATCTCTGTGTGTTGGATGTGTGCCCTGCATTGCATGCGTTGGTGAGGTGGTAAACAAAGATTGCCAGGGGAAACCCATTCGGCTTCTGCCCCCTTGCCTGCCGCTGCCGGTACGCCTACTTTTCACCTACTGCTGCCCCGTCGCTGTGTTGTTCCCCCGAACTTTGGGGGGAATGTGAAGCGACGAACAGATGTCTCCAGTTGATAAATCGAAGGGTCTCCTTTTCCCCTGCTTTTACTCTCTATTTGGGTGGGTGGAAGGAAAGTGCTGAGTTTTGTTTTTTTACGGGGATCCAGGGGGGTGGGCCCCCCAGTAATGTTGTTCTTTTGATGGCCCTTTAAAACGAGGCCCCTGTTGGAGGAAAGGAGCATCCAAGCACTCTTGAGAGATGGAGCCTTTATTTCCCAAGCCTCTGAGCCCCGGGGCACTACAAAAATATCTTCCCATCTTCCTCCTCCCCCCTCAAATTTGTGCCAACCCCTTTCCAAAGGGGGGACGTCGGTAACATCGTGTCTAGATCCTCCTCCTCCCCCTCCCCTCCTCCCCCGCTGCCTCCGGGACAGCTTCAACACCTGACTTCCCGAGATGATGCACCCCCGGGAGCTGATGGCACCCCTGATGCTCTGGGACCCCGAAACCACTCCTAATGAAGACCATAAATTGTGAACGTCGGGCCTTTTGGGGTTTGAGGAGAAAAAGACTCCGTGTCCGCACTGTGTCCGTCTCCTCCTCCCTCACGGCGGGCCTGTTGTTTCAGATGCCAACACGTTCCAGAACTAAGATCACCACAATGCTCATGCTGACAAGGGCATTGTCCGCACTGACCATTTTGTTGGCTTCTTCAAAAACTGGCAGGATGGTGCCAGAGCTCTTTCACCTGCCTCCACTCTTGGTGGCTCAACACCCTGAGGTCCGCACCGCTGCTTGTCAGGCCATGTGTCACTTCGTACTGCGTAATGGCATTGTGCTGCTGCCACAATCGCTGGAGCATGTGGAGGGTGGAATTCCAGCGTGTTGCCACGTCAACAATGAGACGGTTGACGGGGAGGCCGAGCTGACGCTGCAACGCAGCCAGGCGGGACGAAGCAGGGTGCGAACGGCGGAAGTGTGAACTTAGACTTCGAGCCTTCCTCAGCAGGCAGTCCAGACCCGGGTAGCTCTTTAGAAATTTCTGGACGACAAGGTTCATGACATGTGCCAGGCAAGGGATGTGCTCCAGCTTTCCAATCTTAAGGGCAGCCAGCAGATTTCGCCCGTTATCGCACACCGCCTTGCCTGGCACAAGGTTCTTGGCACCCAGCCAGCGCTCGGTCTCGTTGCGAGAGCCGTCACAGCTCCTGACCTGTGTGTGGACGGTCTCCAAGACAGATTAATTTCAACTCGGCCTGGTTTCTCTGGGCACGTGATGCCACCAGAGGACCTTGGGGAAAAGAACCCTGCACCATCCCTGCGGTTTTCAAGAGCGTGCGCCGAGCCTGAGAGCCACCGTCACCCCCTGCGACATCCACCTAGCTCACCCAGTGAGCTGTCACAGAGATATAGCGGCCTTGGCCGTGCTTACTAGTCCATGTGTCGGTGGTCAGAGGGACTATTCCGGCCACAGATGCAGACAGTGCACTTGAAATTTTAGATGACACGTGGCTGGCCAGGGCAGGGATGGCTTTTCTGGCAAAAAAAATGCCTGCTCGGCATCTGGTATTGGGGGCAGGCAAGGGTCATGACGTGGCGGAACCCATCTGTGCCCACCAGACGGAAAGGCAACATTTCCAAGGCCAAAAGCTGGCAATGCCGACTTCAGGCTTTTGGCTTTGGGATGGTTTGGGTTAAAGTGTTTCTTCTGCTCCAAACCCTGGAAGATAGAAGGCTGGCTGCTAGACTGGCTGCTGTACGGCGTGAAAGGTCGTCAAACTGGCGGAAGGGAAGGGGGTAGGATGGGTCTCTGGTGGTGTGGTGGTACTACGGACGCGCTGGAGGCTGAAGCGGAGGCTGATCCCTGTCATGACTCTGAGAGACATGGGCAGCTGGGAACGCTTGGTGGTGGCGGAGGAGGTGGAGACAGAGGGGGGTGGAGAGTGGTTGGGAACCCGGCGTCGGTCTGGCCTTTTTTGGCCAAGTGTTGCCTCCATTTCAAACTCATGCATTCGCTGCATGTGACAGACATGTTGTTGGTGGTTAACCACTTAAGGTTCTTGCCTTACTTATGCGTTTACTGCAAAGGCGGCATATGACATCGCTGGGTGAATCAGGGGCTTGCTCAAAAAAGGGGCCCAGGCTTGAGAGGTCCTGGCCCTTTTTTGACGGCGATAAGCGAGGAGCGGGGTTTGCGCTGACCGTGGCTGGCGGAATCATATCAGCTGACTTCTGGGGACCGCCCTCTCCTTTTTGAGGCGGGACCCGTACTGACACTTACCCCATCGTCTTCCACCCTCGTCCAGTGATAAAGCGCTCGCAAGCAAATTCTGCTGAAAAGACCACGTTGGATCCGCAATGTCGTCATCATATCATCATCATCATAGAAACACGGGTGACTTCATCATCCGGGACATTCTGCACCCAGTTGCTGCGGGCTACAAGCAAGGGGCACTGCAAGGCTTTTGCCGACCCGCCCGGGATTTTGCCGTTGACCGGCTTCCTTTCCTCCTCTGATGGCATCAGTAACTGGGCGTCAGAGCAGAAAAAATTCTCCTCTTTGGCCTTTTGATCTTTTAACATGCCTTCTGACCCCAACCCTCATTTTGTCATCAAAGAGGTCTTCAGAAAATGGATTATCCCAGTGGTGGGTACACGAGTTGACATTTGGGCTGCTTCAGTTGGACGGTTTTGATGGTGATGCTGATGACGAACATTTGTGGCCGTGATGGGGGACGAGGAGGTAAGACTGCTGGATGCAGGTGCATTAACCATGAAGGACAGATTGGCGAGCTGTTCTTTACTGAGATTCACAGGGCCCTGACCCAGCGATGACAGGCCTGACGGTCCTGCACTGATGATCCGCTGGCATGCGTGTTGTCGCCGCGCTGGAAGGAGACCTTCTCTCGTACCTCTACCTCCATGTCCTACCCCCCCTTTGCTCGCTTACCACCTGGGAATTCGCTCCATGTTTAGAAATATACAAATTTGAGAAGGTATGGGAGAGTTTTGGAAAGTCTTTTTATTAAAAGACGGCAAAAACACAGCTAATCTCAAATACCTCAAAACAAAAAGAAATTGTGGATTCAAAAATTTTAAATGCAAGGTGTCTATCAACAAATCTGGACTGGGCAAAAGTCCAAAAAACATGTATCTGTTATTTTGGGTATAAATAAACGGTATTTTTTGCACCTTTCATTCACCTGTGGTGAATATAGAATTGCTGTTTAAGATTTACGTATATGCTGCGTCAATGAACAGTGCTGGGTGCGCAAAAGTCAAAAACAGTAAAAGTTATGTTTTGATATAATAAACTGTATTTTTTGCCCTTTCAATCCACCTGGGGTTAATATAGATTTGCTTTTTAAGATTTACGTAGATGCTGCGTCAATGAACAGTGCTGGGTGCGCAAAAGTCAAAAAACACGTAACTGTTATGTTGTGAGATACTAAACGGTATTTGTTGCACCTGTCAATTCACCTGTGGGGGAATATAGAAAAGGGTGTTTTAAGATTTTACGTAGATGCTGCGTCAATGAAAAAGTGCTGGGTGCGCAAAGTAAAAAACACGTAACGGTTATGTTTTGCTATACTAAACTGTATTTTTGCACCTTTCAATTCACCTGTGGTGAATATAGAATTGCTGTTTTAAGATTTACGTAGATGCTGCGTCAATGAACAGTGCTGGGTTACGAAAAGTAAAAAAAACACGTAACTGTTATGTTTTGATATAAAAAACGGTATTTTTTGCACCTTTCAATTCAAACCCGTGGTGAATATTTGAATTGCTGTTTTAAGATTTACGTAGATGCTGCGTCAATGAACAGTGCTGGGGCCGAAGAGGTCAAAAAAACACGTAACTGTGATGTTTTCGTACGATACACGGTATTTTTGGCAACAAACAACCTGTGCTGACTACAAGATTGTGGTTTGTAATTTAAGTTTCAAGGTGGATATATCAACCGTCACAGGTGTAATGGGGTAAAATTGAACACCTATCTGAAATGTATACTGATAATAAAAGTGGAGTTTTGCAGCTAACAAAGAGACGTCCTTCTGCTCTGAGATGCTGAGAGACACTGAGGCTGAACAGGAAACGCTGTTCTATGTAAAATGAGGTCATGTGATTTTTCCAGCCAATCGCAACCATACACATCCCAGTCATGATGTCGCACACACATCTCACCCTGCTCTATTCTGTAATCTGATTTGCTGGCCGCCAAAATTACAGGAAGCGCCGAGAAAGGCGCGGTCTTAATAGGTGATGCACAGATTTTAACCTAAAGTATCGCATGATCTAAAAAATCCGATCACCATAAAAACTGTGCCGATTTCAACTTTGTCGATAATAATCGCTCAACACTAGTGCTGACCCCAAGAAACCGTCATTTTCAACGCCAAAATATATACATTTTTCCTGTAGCATAATTCACAAGCGAAGGTTAATTACAATTTTATCTCTTGTTGTGTGGCGTAGAAAACACGCAATTGTAACAAACTACAAAGCTACTGTTTTGTGGTGGCCCAATTGTTTGGCCCAATTTACATCCAGGGGTTAATTAGGCGTTGTTTTGCTGGTGTGCTCACCCCAAGAAACAGTCATTTTCAACGCAAAAATTACAAAATTTTTTCCTGTATCATAATTCACAAGCAAAGGGTTTAATTACAATTTTATCTCTTGTTGTGTGGCGTAGAAAACACGCAATTGTAAACACGCTACAAACCCTTACATAGTTTGTGGTGGCCCAATTGTTGGCGAATTTTTTACATCCGGGGGTTTAAAATTAAGCGTTGTTTTTGTGTTGTGCTGACCCCAAGAAATTTGTCATTTTCAACGCCAAAATACATACATTTTTCCTGTAGCATAATTCACAAGCAAAGATTACTTACAATTTTATCTCTTTTTGTGTGGCGTGGGAAAACATGCAATTGTAACGCTACAAAGCTACTAGTTTGTGGTTTGCTCAATTCTTTTGCGCAATTTACAATCCGGGGGTTAAATTTAAAGCGTTGTTCTGCAGTTGTACTCATAAAGAAAACTTTGTTTTTCACCGCCACAGAAGAAATTCTATATCATAATTTCATATCCGAAGGTTAATTAAGCCTGTTTGTGATTTTATATTCAGTAAAATACACAGAGTTTTTAAACGGCACATACAAGTCAATTTTTCCGGCCCAAGCTTCTTGGTGGGTTCATTTGGCGTCAAATACAGGGTGTGTATTTATCATATACAGATATCTTCATCAAACAGTGTCTGCACATTTTAGAACAAACATAGTCAGACAGAGAGGTGGCAGGCTCTTCACCTGCGAGGGGGCAGGGCACAACCCTTCCAAGCCCAGGTCGCAGCACAGCAAGGGGGACGTCGCGCAGTGGTCACTCGGGGAGGCCACAAAAATGCCGCTGTCATTAGCGGCCGTGTGTTGACCAGCAACCCAAGGTTCTTGATTGGTTGACTGGTCATCCACTTCCTTCCCGATGACATCGACAAAACCCCGCCAAGAGGGTTTTGGGATCGTCAGACACAACCCTTAGTTGGCATGGCCCGGGGGCGGGTCAGCGGCCCCCACCTGTCCTCAACCCGCCTCTGTCCCATCCGGTTCCTCAGCCAGAGATCTACTATGTGGTGGGCTCAGCGCCACTATATAGCGAGGATGAAAAAATTTGAGGAGGTCAGTCAGCAGCTTACTTGGGAGCGAAGAAATTGGGGCCATTCCCTGCTTCTTACAGTAGGCGGCAAAGTATAGATGTTGAGAGTGGCATGGGAGGTCATGGGTTTTGAGGGGTCAGCCTCTGCATACCAAGACCGGTGATGAGGACAGCCAGTGACGATGAAACACAAATAGATGATGATGTAGCCGACCGCACTTGGGAGCCCGGGTGAGGCAAGGGCTTCATTATCGTCAGGAGAAGAGGGCGTAGCTTGCGGTCAGGCTGCGGCGCGCAGCAAGGGTCGGCGGGATAGCGCAGTGTGGGTGGGGACCCAAGCAGCCACGGGGAAAAAAAAACCCGCTTGCAAGTCCAAGAAAGAAACGGAAACGGGGGGTCCGGATGGGGCCAGCGGCGGCAGTGGGTCACTCAGTGCGGGGCGTTGGGGGTTTTAAAACCCGGAAACTCGGCGGTTGGGGCATTTTCTTTGCAAAAGCCCCCGGGAGGAGCCAAATGGGTTATGTAGAATTATAAAGAGAAAGTGAAGCTTGGCCCAAGGGAGCTAACTTTTGGCCCCCGGGCCCCTGCGTCAACACATGCAGCCCCAAAACATCGGGGGCCCTGGGAAAAACGGGGCTCAGTTGTGGTGGTCCATCCTCCCCGCCGCAGCAAAAAAGCAGGCGCCCGGGGGCACGCATGCCACTGCAGCCAGTAAATGGTTTTCAACACCTCTGAAGAAGGGAGCTTTTTCTCTTTGACATATCCCCCGGTCCAGATGCCCCTGCTCCCGTTTACTCAGGCGCCAGCAGTCGTTCACCGAGGCGATTGCCAAAAAGGGGAAAAAGTATGCGGGGCCAAAACCCTTTTAAGGTGCAAGCGCTGAACCCTGCTCCCCGTCCATGTTGTTTTGGGGAAATGCAGTCCCCCCCTTTTTCCCAAAAGGTGGACTTTTGCACCATTCAGAGGGAAATAATGGGTTTTCCCAGGCCCCAGATGGGGGGAGTTCCAAGCCGGGAATTTCTTTTCCAAAAGGCCGGGGACCAGCACTTCATTTAAAAATGTAGAACAGAAGGTGGGCCCGACCCTTTAAACTTATCGGTTTGTTCCCAAAGGGGCACGGGCAGCGCGGACCCTCTGGGCTGTAATATGGGTCAGGGCCAGTACATGGTCCTTTCGGGGGCCCCCTGGGTGAAGGTTTCTTCTGGCCCCGGCACCCCCAACAAAATTGGACAGGGGGACGCCGTTTCTCCTCCCGTTGTTAATTTTGTGCTCAAATGCGCCAATGTCCGGGCCCCCTCCCCACCACCACCCCCATCTCAGCCTCCACAAGGGATGCTTTTTCATAACCCCAAAGTGTAGGGCACAGCGGTGTCACGCGGGTTTCCCCCTGGTTGCCTCGGCCCAAAGGTCACCCCCGGGGGGAACTGCTCCGCGTCTTTTCCCGCAAAGAAAATTTTGAGTTTTGTCTTTTTCCGGGGCCAATGCAAATCGGAACCATGCTGACGGACAATGGGGGGGAACATGGTGTCCCCCGCTGCCCCCGAGGAGGGATGGTCCCTGCGCCCTGGCCCGGGGACGTGTTCATTCTTTGGGTTTTGAAAAGGTTTTTCCCGAAGGGCTTCCACCGATCTTCAGAAACACTTGGGAAAAAGGGCCCGGGGGGAAATGTGCATGCACTTTTTTCCATTCGTTTCAAAGCCCCGGGAAAACCCCCCTCGAGTTGCCGCGGAAAAACGGCCCCCAAAAACTTTGATATGCGATGCTTTTTCCCCCCGTTGGAATTCCAGCCTGCACATGTTGGCCGACTGTATGAAAAAGAAAAAAGGCCATTAACGAATTTGTGATTTATCCAAAGGAGACAAAATAGTACTCCCCTGTGTAACTTTGATGTCAAACCAGTGGCAGCTCATGCGTGACACCCCGCCCTTTGTTTGAGGCCTTTTTTGGGGGGCAACGCTATTTTCCCGTCGCCAGGACTATGGGATGAAAAACGTCATTCCACTGTTCCCTGTCCTGGAAAAGATGCTGAAAAAATCTGTCTGGGCAGGGGTGGAGAGGGGGGCGGAAAAATCTCGTGGCCACTGGTTTCCCGGGGGGGACGAAAAGGGGAGGGGGAAAATTGGAAACAGAAAACTTTTTTGGTGAAAAGAGTGGATTTTTACCCAGGGGGGACAAAAAGAGGAGGAGGAGGGGCAGTGGGGGGTGGATGGAGATGGGAAGACAAGGCAGGTTCCCCCCAAACACCGTGGCAGTATTCAGTGGGGGGAAAGGGGGGCAGGGAGCCCTCGGGTCACTTGTGCGAAAGGCCCCCAGCATGTTTTTTTGCCCGGCTAGTGACGCCCAATTGCAGCATCCCGGGAGGGGGATGATTCTGTCTCTCCACCCCCATTGGGCCCTCCCCTACCGGTCCCAAAAGGGGGGCCTTTTTTCCCAGTTTTGGTGGGGGGGAAAAAACTCCCAAAAAAAATTAAAAGGGAATTTTCCGTAATTTGTTGGCCCCGCCTTGTGCGGCATCGTCCCCCCTCAGGGCAGGGGCTGGCCGGGGGTTCCTCCGCGATAGTACTACTCCGTGGCTGCTGGGGGAAGGTGGAGGGATAAAGGGGCAGTTCCAGCTCCATCAGTAGAAACTAAGTCTGGAGTTCCCCTTTATGGCAGCTTCCTTAACCCCCCTAGGGGGAGGGTTTTGGGAGCGCCAGCAGCAAACTGCGGGACCCGGGGGCCAAATCCCCCAACCAAAAAGGTGGTGGCCTACTTGGGAAAAGCCTCTGCCACCCCCTTTTGAAGATTTACTGGACTACTGGGCGCCAAAAATGGATGTGTGGCCGCCAAAAATTGCCCAGTTTTCAGTGGGAAAAAAAATGTCCTGCCCCGGGCCGTAGTGTGGCTCAGGCGGGGGGGGTTTTTGTGCGGCGGGGGCCATCGTTTCCCCAAAAAAGAACCCCTTTTTCCAGGGAATGGGAAAAGCTGACCCTTTTTTTAAGAAGAATCAGGCGTGGAAGGGGGCCCGGATTTCCAACACCAATGGGCCCTTTTTGGGGTTAGGGCTAATTTAGCCAAAAGGCCCCAACTCAAAATTTTGAGAAATGGGTTGGGTTTTTAAAAATACCCGCCTCAGCCAATATTTGATGCGGCCACCCGCCTGAAAGCCACAAAAATTTCTGACAGTTTCTCCTTTTGCCCCCAAACCCCTCTTTACCCGGGACGGGGATTTTCCCCCAAACCCCCACCTCTGGGCATTGTGCCCCTGTTGACCTCTTTCTGCCCGCTGTGGTGCTTTCCGGGCCCCCCACACTGGTTTGTTCCCCCCTCTGTGGCCCCAATCCTGTTTTTTCCACCCCCAGAATGTCTTGTGCCCCTGCCTGACCTCTTTCTGCTGTTTGGGTGCTGCCGTGATCCACCTGTGTCATTGTTTTCCACTGTCTGACCTCATGCTGACGGGGGGCTGCTGCCGTGACCTCCACACTGTGTCAATGTGCCCCTGTTTCACCTTTATTTCTGTGCTGTGGGGTTTTTTTTCCATGACCTCCCCCCTGTGGGGGTTGTCCCAAATCTTTTGGCCTATTCCCTTTTTTTTCCACCTCCCGAATGCATTGGGGCCCTGATTGACCTAATGCGCGCTGTGGCTGCTGCGTGACCTCCCCACGGGGTCTTGTGCCCCTGTTGGGCCCCATTCTGCTGTGTGGGGTGCTGCCGTGACCCCCACACTGTGTCACTCTTTTTTTGGCCTTACTCCTGTTTCTGCCACCTCCAGAATGTCATTGTGCCACTGCCTGACCTCATGCTTCTTGCTTGGCTGCTGCCGTGACCATACACACTGTGTAATTGTCCACTTCTGTGGCCTACTCCTGTTTTTGCCACCTCCAGAATGTCATTGTGCACGCCTGACCTCTTGCTGCTGTGGCTGCTGCCGTGACCTCCACACTGTTGTCATGTGTGCCACTGTCTGACTCATGCTGCTGCTGTGGCTGCTGCCGTGACCTCCACACTGTGTCATTGTGCCACTGTCTCCACCTCATGCTGCTGCTCGTGGCTGCTGCCTGACCTCCAACACTGTCGTCATTGTCCCCACTCTGTGGCCTCTTACTTCCTGTTTTTGCCACCTCCCAGAATGTCCATGTGCCCATGATTGACCTCATGTGCTGCTGTGGCTGCTGCCGTTGACCTCACACCTGTGTCATTGTGCCACTGTATGACCTCATTCTTGGGCTGTAAAGCTGCTGCGTGACCTCCACAGTGTGTCATAGTCCAACTCTGTGGCCTTACTCCCTGTTTCTGCCACCTCCAGAATGTCATTGTGGCCACTGCCTGACCTCAGCTTCTGCTGTGGCTGCATGCCGTGAACCTAACACTGTGTCATGTGCCACTGGTCTGACTCGTGCTGTGCAGTGGCTGCTGGCCTGTGACATACCACATCTGTCATTGTGCCACTGTATGACTCATGCTGCTGCAGTGGCTGATGCCGTGAACCCTACACACTGTGTCATTGTGGCTCACTGTCTAATCCTCATGCTGCTGCTGTGGCTGCTGTCATGACCTCCTACCTGTGTCATTGTGCCACTGTCTGACCTCATTCCTGCTGCTGTTGGCTGCTGCCGTGACCTCCACACTGTGTCTTAGTCCCAACTCTGATGGACTACTCCTCATTTTTGCCTCTCTCCAGAATGTCATTGTGCCATGCTGACCTCATTGCTTCTGCTGTTGGCTGCTGCCTGGACCGCCACCACTGGGTCATTGTGCCACTGTTAACCTCATGCTGCTGCTTGCTGCTGTGGCGGTCTGTCGTGACCTCCCACCATCTGTTTGTCATTGTCCCCACTTTGGTGGCCGACTCCGGTTTTTGCCATCTCCTAGAATGTCATTGTGCCATTTGCCTTTCTATGCTGCTGCTGTGGCTGATGCCGTGAATACCAACAGCACCACTCAGTGTCATTTTGCACTGTCTGACCTCATGTGCTGCTGTGGCTGCTGCGTGACATACACACTCTGTCATTGGTTGCCACTGTCTGACCTCATGCTGCTGCTGCGTGACACTCCACACTGTGTCATTGTCCCACACTGTAGGCCTATTCCTGTTTTTGCACCTCCAGAAGGTCATTTGTTGCCATTGCCTACCGCATGCTGCTGCTGTGGCTGATGCCGTGACCTACACACTTCTGACATTGTGCCCCCCCAACTGTCTGAACCTCATGCTGCTGCCGTGTACCTTCCACCACTGTGTCATTGTGCCACTGTCTGAACTAATGCTGCTGTGGTGCTGCAGGTAACTCCACACTGTGTCGATGTGTGCCATCTGTCTGACCTCATGCTGCTGCTGTTGGCTTGCTGCTCGTGACCTCCACACTGTGTCATTGTGCCACTGTCTGACCTCATTCTGCTGCTGTGGCTTGCTGCCGTGACCTCCACCCACTGTGTCATAGTCCCAACTCTGTGGCCTACTCCTGTTTTCGGCCACCTCCAGAATGTCTTGTGGCCACTGCCTGACCTCATGCTGCTGCTGTGGCTGCTGCGTGACCTAACACTGTGTCATGGTGCCATGTCTGACCTTCCATGCTGCTGCTTGTGGCTGCTGCTGTATCATACTCACTATGTCTATTGTGACACTGTCTGACTCATGCTGTGCTGTGGCTGATGCCGTGACCCCTACACACTGTGTCATTGTGCCACTGTCTAACCTCATGCTGCTTCGGTGGCTGCTGTCGTGACCCTCCCACACTGTGTCTTTGTCCACTTGTGGACCTACTCCGTTTTTGCCACCCAGAATGGTCATTTTGCCATCTGCCATGGACTCTTGCTGTGCTGGGTGCTCCGTGACTGCCCACATGTTGTCATTGTTGCCATGTCTGACCTCATGCTGACTGCTGGTGGCTGCTGTCGTGACCTCACCTCACTGGTGTTCATTGTCCCACTTTGTGGCCTACTAGTGTTTTTGCCATCTCAGAATGTCATTGTGCACTGCCTTTCCTCATGCTGCTGCTGTGGCTGCTGCGTGACCTAAACACTGTGTCTGTTGCCACTGTCTGACCTCATGCTGCTGCTGTGGCTGCTGCTGTGACATACACACTCTGTCATGTGTGCCTCTGTCTGACCTCATGCTGCTGCTGACGTGGACTCCCACTACTGTGTCATGGTCCCTCTACTGTGGCCTATTCCTGTTTTTGCAACCTCCAGAATGGCATTGTGCCCTGCCGACCTCTGTGATTGCTGTGGGGCTTGCTTGCAGGTGACTCTCCACACTGTGTTCATTGTGCCACTGTCTGACCTCATGCTGCTGCTGTGGGCTGCTGCCGTGACATCCACACTGGGTCATTGTGCACTGTCTGGACCTCTATGTGACTGCTGTGGCTGCCTGCCGTGACCTCCACACTGGGTCATTGTCCCACTTGTGGCCTTATACTGTTTTTGCCACCTCCAGAATGTCATCGTGCTCACTGCCTGACCTCATGCTGCTGCCTGTTGTGAATGACTGCCGTGACTCCACATGTGTCATTGTGCCACTGTCTGTACCTCATTCTGCTGCTGTGGCTGCTCTGATGTGACTCCACACTGTGTCATTGTCCCACTCTGTGGCCTTACTTGTTTTTGCCATCTCCAGAAGGTCATTGGTGCCCCACGGCCTGGACCTCATGCTGCTGCGGTGGCTGATGCCGTGACCTACCACACTCTGTCATTGTGCCACTTGTCTGACTTCATGCTGCTGCTGCCGTGACCCCACACTGTGTATTGTGCCTCTGTCTGGACCTATTGCGTGCTGCTGTTGCTGCTGCCCGTGACCTCCACACTGTGTCATTGTGCCACTGTCTGTACCTCTATGCTGCTGCTGTGGATGCTGCCGTGACCTCCAACTGTGGTCATTGTGCCACTGGTCTGACCTCATGTGCCTGCTGTGCTGATGCCGAGACCTCCACAATCTGTCATAGTCACACTCTGTGGCCTACTCCTGTTTTGCTGCCACCTCCAGAATGTCATTGTGCCACTGCCTCCTGACCTCTGTGCTGCTGCTGTGGCTGCTGCCGTGACCTACACACTGTGTCATGGTGCATGTCAGACCTCATGCTGCTGCTGTGGTTGCTGCTGTCGACTTACAGTACTCTGTCATTGTGCCTCTGGTCTGACCTATGCTGCTGCTGTGGCTGATGCAGTGACCTACCCACCACTGTTGTCATTGTGCCACTGTCTAACCTCATCTGCTGCTTGTGGCTGCTGCCCTGACCCTCCACCTGTGTCATTGTGGCACTGGTCTGACCTCAAGCTGCTGCTGTGGCTGCTGCGTGACCTCCACACTGTGTCATAGTTCCCACTCTCTGGCCTACTCCTGTTTTTGCATCCTCCAGAATGTCATTGTGCCACTGCCTGACTCATGCGCTGCATGTGCTGCTGCCCTGACCTCCACACTGTGTCATTGTGCCACTGTCAGGACCTCATGTGCTGCTGTGGCTTGCAGTTGTGACCTTCCACACTGTGTCATTGTCCCACTCTGTGGAGCCTACTTTTGGTTTTTTGCATCTCCAGAATGTCAAATGTGCCACTGGCTGACCTTCAGCTGCTGTGGCCTGATGCCGTGACTACACACTATGTCATTGGGCCACTGTCTGATCCTCATGCTGCTGTGCGTGACCTCCACAACTGTTCATTGTGGCCAACTGTCTGGACCTCATGCTGTGCTGTGGGCTGCTGGTGACCTCCCACACTGTGTCATTTGTGCCACGGTCTGACCTTCATTCTGTTGCTGTGGCTGCTGCCGTGACCTCAACCACTTTCCTGTCATAGTCCCACTCTGTGCCTACTGTCTGTTTTCTGCCACCTCCAGAATGTCATTGTGCCACTGTGAACCTCATGCTGCTGCTGTGGGTGCTGCCGTGACCTACACACTGTGTCATGGTGCACACTGTCTGACCTCTTGCTGCTGCTGTGCTTGCTGCTGTGACATACACACTCTGTCATTGTGCACCTACTGTTGACCTCATTGCTGCTGCTGCCGTGGGACCTCCACACTGTGTCAGTGTCCCACTCTGATGGCCCTGATTCCTGTTTTTGCCACCTCAGGATGTTATTGTTGCCACTGCTGAACCTTCATTTGTATGCTGCTTGTGGTGCTGCCGTGCCTCCACACTGTGTCATTGTGCCACTGTTGATCCTCATGCTGCTGCTGTGGCTGCTGCCGGGACCTGCCACACTGGGTCATTGTGCCACTGTTGAACTCATGCTGCTGTTGTGCTGCTGCCGTCTGACCTCCACACTGGGTACATTGTGTCCCACTCTGTGGCCTATCCTGTTTTTGCCACCTCAGAATGTATCGTGCCACTGCCTGACCTCATGCTGCTGCTGTGAATGCTGCATGTGATCTCCACACTGTGTCATTGTGCCACTGTTCTGACGTCATTCTGCTGCTGTGGCTGCTGGGCTGTGACCTCCACACTGTGTATTGGCCCACTCTGTGGCCTACTCTGTTTTTGCCATCTCCAGAAGTTCATTGTTGCCTACTGCCTTGACCTCATGCTGCTGGCTAGTGGCTGATTGCCGTGACCTACACACTGTGTCATTGTGCTTCGGTCTGACCTCATGCTGCTGCTGCGTGACCTCCACATGTGTCCATTGTGCCAACTGTCTGACCTAATGCTGCTGCTGTGGCTGCTGCCGTGACCCCACACTGTGTCATTGTGCCACTGTTTCCTGCCTCATGGTGCATGCTGCTGTGGTGACTTGCCGCTTGACCTCCAACTGTGTCATTTGTGCCCTGTCTCTGTCCTCTGCTGCTGGGGGCGGTGCTGCTTGCCGTGACCTCCACATTTGTAATAGTTCCCAATCTGTGCTCCTACTCCTGTTTCTGAACACTCCAGAATGTCATTGTGCACTGCTGACCTCATAACTGCTGCTGTGGCGCTGCGTGACCTACCACACTGTGTCATGGTGTGCCAGTCAGACCTCATGCTGCTGCTGTGGCTGCTGCTGTGGGGACATACCACACTCTGTCATTTGCCACAAGTCTGGACCTCATGCATGCTGCTGTGGCTGATGCCGTGACCTACACACGGTGTATTGATGCCACTGTTAACCTCATGCTGCTGCTGATGGCTGCTGCCCTGACTCCACACTGTGTCATTGTGCACTGTTTGACCTCATGCTGCTGCTGTTGGGCTGCTGACGTGACCTCCACACTTGTGTCATAGTCCCCTCTGTGGACCTACTCCTGTTTTTGCCACCTCCAGATGTCATTGTGCCACTGCATGACCTCATGCTGCTGCTGGTGGCTGCTGCCGTTACCTCCACACTGTGTTCATTGTGCCACTGTCTGAACTTTCATGCTGCTTGGCTGTGGCTGCTGTTGTGACCTCCACACCTGTGTTCATTGTCCCACTCTGTGGCCTACTCCTGTTTTGCCATCTCCAGATGTCATTGTGCCTCTGCCTGACCTCATTGCTGCTGCTCGTGGCTGATGCCGTGACCTACACACTCTGTATTGTGCCACTGTCTGACCTCAACTGCTGCTGATCGTGACCTCCCACACTGTGTCATTGTGCCACTGTCTGACCTCATGCTGCTGATGTGGCTGCTGCGTGACCTCCACAATGTGTCATTGTGCCACTGTCTTGACCTCCATTCTGTTTGCTGTGGATGCTGCCGTGACCTCCACACTCTGTCATAGCCACTCTGTTGCCCTACTCCTGTTTCTGCCACCTCCAGAATGTCATTGTGCACTGCCTGACCTCATGCTGCTGCTGTGGCCTGTGCCGTGAACTACACAATGTGTAATGGTGCCACTTGTCTGACCTCATGTGCTGCTGTGGATGCTGCTGTGACATACCACACTCTGTCATTGTGCCATTGTATGACATCATGCGGCTGCGTGCCGTGATCCACACTGTGTCATTGTCCCACTCTGTGGCCCTATTCCTGTTTTTGCAACCTTCCAGAATGTTCATTGTGCCACTGTGACCTCATGCTGCTGCTGTGGCTGCTGCCGTGACTCCACCACTGTGTCATTGTGCCATGTCTCTGACCTCATGCTGTGCTTGTCGGTGCGTTGCAGTGACCTCCACACTGGGTCATTGTGCCCCTGTTCTGACCTCTTGCTGCTGTTGTTTGGCTGCTGCACAAGTGTACTCCACACTGGGGTTCATTGTCCCTACTCTGTGGCCTCCTACTCCTGTTTTTGCCACCTCCAGAATGTCATCGTGCCACTGCCTGACCTCATGCTGCTGCTGTGACTGCTGCCGTGTTCTCCACCACTGTGTATTGTGCCACTGTTGACGTCATTCTGCTGCTGTGGCTGCTGTGTGACCTCCACACTGTGTCATTGTCCCACTTGTGGCCTTACTCCTGTTTTTTGCCATCTCCAGAAGCGTCATTGTGCCCACTGGCCTGACCTTCATGCTGTGCTTGTGGCTGATGCCCGTGTCCTATCACACTCTGTTCATTGTTGCGCCCACTGTTCTGACCTCATGTGCTGCTGCCGTGTCCTCAACACTGGGTCATTGTGACCACTGTTGACCTAATGCTGCTGCTTGTGGCTGTGCCGTGACCTCCCACACTGTGTCATTGTGCCATGTTCTGACCTCATGCTGCTGCTGTGGCTGCTGCCGGACCTCCACACTGTGTCATTGTGCACTGTCTGACCTCATGCTGCTGCTGTGGCTGCTGCCGTGACCGCCAACTTTGTCATAGTCCACTATGTGGCCTTCTTTTTTTCCTTTTTGTTTCTGCCAACCTCAGAATGTCATTTGTGCCACTGCTTGACCTCTTGCTTTTGCTATATTTTTTGCTTTTGTGGCTGCTGCCGTGACTACACACTGTGTCATGGTGCCACTGTCAGACCGCATGCTGCTGCTGTGGCTGCTGCGTGTGACATTACCAAACTCTGTCATTGTGCCCACTGTCTCTGCATCATGCTGCTGCTGTGGATGATGCCGTACCCACACACTGTGTTCATTGTGCACTGTCTCTGACTCATGCTGCGGCGTGTGGCTGCGCGTGACCTCCACCACTGTGTCTTAGTCCCATCTGTGGCCTACTCCTGTTTTTGCCACATCCAGAATGTCATTGTGCCACTGCATGTACACTGATGCTGCTGCTGTGGCTGCTTGCCGTTGACCTCCACACTGTGTCATTGTGCACTGTTAGGACCTCATGCTGCTGCTGTGCTGCTGTTGTGACTCCACACTGTGTCTTTGTCCCACTCTGGTGGCCTACTCCTGTTTTTGCCATCTCCTGAATGGCAGTGTGCACTGCCTGACCTCATGCCTGCTGCTGTGGCTGATGCGTGACCTACACACTCTGTCATTGTGCCCCTGTCTGTCCTCATGCGGCTGCTGCCGTGACCTCCCCACTGTGTCATTGTGCCACTGTCTGACCTCATGCTGCTCGCGTGGCTGCTGCCGTGACCTCCACCTGTGTCATTGTGCCACTGTCTGACCTCATTCTGTTTGCTGTGGCTGTTGCCGGGACCTCCACTACTCTGTCATAGTCCCATCTGGGCCTACTCCTGTTTCTGCCTCTCCAGAATGTCATTGTGCCACTGCTTGACCTCTTGCTGCTGCTGTTGGCTGCGGCCGCTTGATCCTTCCACACTGTGTCATGGTGCCCACTGTCTGACCTCATGATGCTGCTGTGGCTGCTGCTGTGACCATACACACTTGTCATTGTGCCACTGTCTGACTCATGCTGCTGCTTTGCCTTGTGACCTCCACACTGTGTCATTGTCCCACTCTGTGGCTATTCTGTTTTTGCCACCTCCAGAAATGTCATTGTGCCACTGATGCCTTGACCTCTTTGCATGTGTGAGGGCTGCTGCCGTGACTCCTCACTGTGGATTGTGCCACTGTCTGGACCTATGCTGTGCTGTGGCTGCTGCCGTGTACCTCCACACTGGGTCCTTGTGCCACTGTCTGACCTATGGCTGCTGTATGGGCTGCTTGCCGTGACCTCCCACACTGGGTCCATTGTCCCACTCTGTGGCCTACTCTTGTTTTTGCCACCTCCAGAATGTCTTGTGCCACTGCCTGACCTTTGCTGCTGCTTGTGACTGCTGCCGTGATCTCCACACTGTGTCATTGTGCCTCTGTCTGTCGTCATTCTGATGCTTGGCTGGTGCTTGACCTCCACACTGGGTCATTGTCCCACTCTGTGGCCTACTCCTGTTTTTGCCATCTCCAGGGAAGGTCACTTGGTGCCATCTGCCTGACCTCACTGCTGCTGCTTTGGCTGATGCCTTGACTACACACTCTGTCATTGTGCCACGGTCTGACCTCATGCTGCTGCTGCCGTGAGCCTCCACACTGTGTCATTGTGGCCCACTGGCTGTTGACCTATGCTGCGGCTGTGGCTGCGGCCGTGACCTCCCACACTGTGTCATTGTGCACCTGTCTGACCTCATGCTGCCTGTGTGGCTGATGCCGTGACCTCCAACACGGTGTCATTGGGCCACTGTCAGACCTAATGCTGCTGCTCTGTGGCTGCTGCCGTGACCTCCACACTTTGTCATAGTCCACTCTTTTTGTGGCCTACTCCTTGTTTCTGCCACCTCCAGAATGTCATTGTGCCACTGTGACCTCATGTGATGTGTGGCTGCTGCCAGTGACCTACTCACTGTGTCATGGTGCCACTGTTGACCTTCATGCTGCTGCTGTGGCTGCTGCCTGTGACATACACACTCTGTTTTGTGCCCACTGTCTGACTCTGTGCTGGCCTCTGTGGCTGATTTGCCGTGACTCCTACACACTGTGTCATTGTGCCCATCCTGTCTAACCTCATGCTGCTGCGTGGCTGCTGCCCGACATCCACACTGTGTCATTGTGCCAATGTCTTCTGACCTCAGCTGCTGCGTTGTGGCTGCTGCCGTGACCTCCACACTGTGTCTCGTCCCACTCTGTGGCCCTACTCCGTTTTTGCCACCTCCAGAATGTCAATTTGTGCCAACTGCCTGACCTCATGCTGCTGCTGTGGCTGCTGCCGTGAACTACACCACTCTTTCATTGTGCGCACTGTCTGACCTCATGCTGCTGCTGCACGGACCTCCACAATCTGTGTCATTGTCGCCACTGTCTGACCCTAATGCTGCTTGCTGTGGCTGCTGCCTGTGACCTCCACACTGTGTCATTGTGCATCTGTCGGGACCCATTATGTTGCTGTGGCGCTGCCGGTGGACCTCCACACTGTGTCTTGTCCCACCACTGTGGCCTACTCCTGTTTCTGCCATCCATCCAGCGAATGTCATTGTGCCACTGCCTGACCTCATTGCTGCATGCTGTGGCTTCTGCCGTGACTTCCCCCCCCCACACTGTGTCATGTGCCACTGATGCTGACCATCATGCTGGCTGCTGTGGCTGTGCTGTGACATACACACTGTGTCATTGTGGCCACCCTGCTAACCTCATGCTTGCTGCTGAGGCTGCTGCCTGACCTCCAATCTGTGCATTGTGCCACTGTTTGACCTCATGCTGCTGCTGTGGCGTGCGTGACCTGCACAATGTGTCTGTCCCACTTTTGTGGCCTCTCCTGTTTTTGCCACCTCCAGAATTTCATTGTGGCCACTGCCTGACCTTCATTGTTGCTGCTGTGGCTGCGCGTGACCTCCACCTGGTCATTGTGCACACTGTCTGACCTCATGCTGCTGCGGGCTGCGCCGTGACCTCCACACTGTGTCATTGTGCCACTGTCTGCCTTCATGTGCTGCTGTGGTGTTTCCGTGACCACCACACTGTGTCATTGTCGCACTCTGGGCCTACTCCGGTTTTTTTTTCCACTTCCAGAATGTCTTGGTGCCACTGTCTGACTCATGCTGTGCTTTGGATGCTGCCGTTTCCTTCCACCCTGGGTCATTGTGCCACTGTCTTACCTCATGTGCTGCGTGTGGCTGCTGCTCGTGACCTACACACTCTGTCATTGTTGCCACTGGTCTGAACCTATGCTGCTGCTGTGGCTGCTGCCATGACATCCACACTGTGTCATTGTGCCACGATCTGACCGTTATGCTGCTGCTGTGACTGCTGCCTACCTACACACTGTTCTTGTGCCACTGTCTGACCTCAGCTGCGCTGTGGCTGCTGCCGTCCCTACACATCGTCATTGTCCAGGTCGACCTCATGCTCTTGGCGCCGCCGTACCCCACACTCTGTCACTAATGTTGCCCCGGGCTCTCAGTTTGTTTTTTTCCAGCTTTCTCTGGCATAAACTTATCGGGCAACTCCCGCTTTAGTTTTTTGGTCATTTTGCCCTCTTAATGCCCAGGGAATTTAGAGTGAAGCAATTCTAAGAGGGCGGCAGTCATGTGCGTGTCATACTAAAACACAACATTGTATGAAGACCAAACCAAGCTCCCTCTGCATATTTAAGCAGGGCACAACATTTCAGCCCCCTGCACCTTGGGAGCCGGGAAATAGCTTTTTTAACGTGATTCTGCCAAGGGAATTCGAACAAGTTATTTTTTGACGGAAATTGGGCGAAGTAATGAAACAATTTCGGGAAATTGGGGCCCATCTCTAATTGGCCCTTTTTCCCTTGCATAGTTAGCGATTTTTAGCTTCCAAATTTCTATTTTTTTCCTCAGTTTCTCTTTGACTAATGCCCAACTTTCCTCTCAATGTTTTTTTTGATCAAAAACGATTCCCAAGATTTTTATCTTTTCCTATTGAACTCTTATACCGGGCACACATGTGTCTTCCCACTTCCCTAACCAAAAAACTTAACTTTTTTTATATTTTAATTCACAACCAGACACCCTGCAAAATTGGTCAACTACCCAGATGCACCTCCTCAGGGATTGGCTATCGTCACAGTAGATGCTAACATCGTCCATATAAGCACATACTTTTAATTTAACCTCATCAGCACCAGGAACTACAACCCCTCTTACCATTCCGTCTGCCCTGAGCACTGCCAGGAGGGGCTCTGTTGCACAAACAAACAAAGATGGCGAGAGTGGGCAGCCCTGCTTTTACTGGGTTGGAGCATATTTTCCTCTGTGAAAATCCCCTTGATCAGGACTTTGCTAAGGGCGTCTCTATATAGCGCTTTAATTTGTTCAATAAATACTTCCAGGAATCCCATAGCCTCTAATACTTCACAGAGGTACCTATGCAAAAGCCTATCAAAAGCCTTATTGAAGTCGATGCCAAAAATGGCGACCTTTTCCCCCGTGTATTGTTGGTACCTCAGGATATCTCTAGTTATATTTAGATATTCAGCCATACTCCTCCCCGAAATGGCACGAACCTGCTCCCTCTGGATAACTTTCCCCAAAAAAAACCCTTTTATTTTTATTTTTCAAAATTTTGCGATCACTTTATAATCCGTATTAAGGAGCGAGATGGGTCTCCAGTTTTCCAAGTTGTTACTGTCACCTTTCTTCAGCACCAGAGACACCACTCCGCTCCTACAGGATTCCGGCAGGACTCCCCCTCTCAGCGCCTCTTGAAAGACAAGAAGCAGCTCTTCCGACAGGTTGCACCAAAACTTTTTAAAGAACTCAGCTGGCAGACCACACACCCCCTGTATATTTTTCTTTTAAAAACCCTTCCCGACATGGCTATCAAAGTCTAGTGGAAAGTGCTTTCCCCCCAAATGGGGGTTTTTCATTTTGTCCAGCGGTCATGCGGGCTTACAGGCGACCCCGATGATCGGACATGGACCACAGAAATTAACCGCGGGCTCAACCGCATCACCCTATTTAATATGCTATTCATGAGGGCTATATTAATTTCTTTTTCTCAAAAAAGGTTTTTGGAAAAAACTCTCCTTTTTGAGCATACCTTCTTGTGTTGTGTCACTCCCTAGCTCTTTTATTGGGGTTTTGACTGTTACGGCTTTTTTGAAGAAGCGTGTACATTTTTCATTATCCTCCATATGCTTCACTTTGGATGCATAAATTATCTGTTTACCCTTATATTTTATTGCCTCCTGGATGTTATTTTGCACTTGAGCAACTTATGACATAGCTGAAGGTGGCTGTTCAACTTCTTATACCATTGTAGCTTTTCTTTAGCCTTTTGTAACCCCTTTTTTAGGAAGAATTTCTTAAATTCAAGCTTACAAGCCTCCCACCAAGACAACCAATTATCATATCTTGCTCTCTCCATTTTCAACTTATCATACAATAAAATGAAGTCCTTACAGTTCTGCTCATCATCCAAAAGTCTTGTATTTGACCGCCACACCCCCTTTCCTCTTCTGACTGCTGGAAGCTGAAAAGAAAGACAGGTTAGTTTGCCAATGTGAATTCTGTTGCTTGGATTGACAAAGAGCAAAATATGGAGTCAATTCTATATCACACAAAACTGCTCTTCCAGGTGTATCCCGGATTAACAGGGCTTAATCTCCTCCACACATCATACAAGCCAAAGTTTTGCACCAGATTCTGGAGAAGCTTCCCAGTCTTATCCACCTTTGCTGACCCATCCCCACTCCTCTCTTCTCCTGGAAATAGACAATTAAAATCTCCTCCCATGACTGTTGGGAACAATCCTGGCAATAAGACCATTAAACGTGCTAGCAAGTCGGCTCTTTCATTTTTCTCTGGCGAAGCATAAACATTAAACAATTTTAATTCCTGATCATAGATTGTTACATTCACCAGTATTACTCTTCCCGGGATGATTTCCACAAAGGAAGATATTTTGTGGGTGTTATTTTTAAGCAATATTGCTAAGCCAGAGTTCTTATTAGCATTCTCTCCTGACCATACTGAGGGCCCATGCCGCCACTCTTCTCTCAGGTTCTTGTAGTTCACATCATACTCTATCTTGCATTCTTGCAAGAACAAAACATCACATGACAAGGAAAATAAGAAACAAAATAGTGCCGCCCTTTTTTCAGCTTGCTTGATACACCTGACATTTAAGGAACATATCTTAATCTCTCTCACAGACTTTGGATGATGACTTGTTCTCCTCGTCCGCCATCGATGAATCTATTATATTATCTGGATCCGACCAGGTGCTCTCTGGTTTATGCTGGGATTTCCTTTTAATTGGCCCCTCACTCTTCTCGTGATGCCTTTTTCTGAGCTCCACAAGGTCCATTTCCTCCTCCCCCTCGAGCAAACCAGATTCCCCAGCCTCAGCAGGGTTAGTCCCTACCTCAGGCTTGGGACCCTATTCCCGCTCTCGGGGAGAGAGGAGGTCGGACCCCGGGAGTGCCGTTTTGCATGGCTCTGCAGGACTTACTGTCACAAGTAGATGGGAGCTCCCCAGATTTTGCTTCCCCACAGGTAGTTTGAACGTTGCGGGTTCTTTGGTGCACGGGGTGCCTGAGGCTCCTCTATTTTCTTCTGCATTCCAGCTTTCTGGACATTCACAGCGGCCGCCTTTCTCATCGCTTTGCTTACAGCCGGCATATTATCCTTCGGATCAGATTACTTGGCATCGGCAGTCATCAGATTGTCTGAAGGGACAAAAGGTATATTAGCTCCTACTTTCTTTTAAAGGGCGAGCACTAAAACTTGACCTGAGGACAGCTGTGTTTTTCAACTTGGACCACAGGTGGCTGGGATGAGTCTGATTGCTTGCTTACTAGCTTTGGAGTTTCCAGCTCAGGCGCTGGCACAGGACAAGCATCCATTTCCTCCAATTCCTGCTTAGAAGGAATACCCCCTGTCTCTTCCGCAGTCTCCTGAAAAACAGTGACCCCAACAATTTTTTGACAAAGGGGTTGGCTGAGGACAGCAGCATATGGCAACTTCCCCTGGCAGTCTTTCATTTTATACCCACTTTGGCTACAGTAGTCGCAGCGAGGCTTATTCTTGCAATCTTTAGCTTCATGCTCTTGTTCTTTACAGTTTCTATGGGGCCTCCCCAGGTTACATTCCACCGTCTTATGTCCATACGCCATGCACTTCCTACAAAACCACGGCATTCCGGATTAGAAAAGGAAGCCTCTACTGTTTCCTAATTTTATAACAGCCGACGGTCTCTCCTCCCCTTTAAAGATGACTTCAAAAACGTACTTTCCAGACCAGATGTTGTGAGCATTCTACACTTTATGCCCTGGTGCACATTCCATATTGCTGAAGGTGACTTGCTATCAAGGCTGCTTTGACATGAGGATCAAACATGTTTACTGTTAGCAAAAAAGAAAAAATTGATCCAGCATGGCTTGAGTAGAAATAAAATAAGTTACCTTTATTTAGAACTCATTAAATAAAGGTCCAATGGATGGCAGAGGCCAGCACAAGATGGCATATAAGTGCTGGAATGACGCCGACGCGTTTCGGGATGCTATCCCTTAGTCATGGCATAACAAAATGCAGTATAACCCTCAATTTATAGTGTCTAAAGGAAGCGTCCCTAATGCCTTATGTTCACTCATCTGATACCAGGAGACCACGCCATACACCACATCCGCCAAACAAGCCCAGCACCAAGCACAAGCCGGAGATGATGCAATGCTTTGCATCACCTCCTATTCTCGCCACTAGCGCATACGCGCTCCACTCAACCAGAGAGGAAGCCACGCATGTGCAGCCCCCACGTTAGAGCGAAGCGAGTCAAGCCGATGTAAGGGCAAGTGCGGCGCACCGAAAAAGCATCCCTCAGAGCGCAAAGCTCTGTTACTTTTGTCTTAGCCTGCTTCCCCAAAACCACCACTTCAATGTCCATAATTGATCCATCTTTAATCAGCCGTTCAAACGTATGACATACCTTGCCCTAGTTTGACGGGGTCCTCAGGGTCAAGTAGAAAGTTCCGTGTCCCGGATCTTTTAAGTAAAGGATGTCTTCACATGACAAACCACAGTGGCCAAAAAGCAGCACCTCTACAACGTGATTCAAATCCGCTTCATGATTTATTTCTTTAGCTTCTCTGGTTCCCATTTGAATCTTCAAAGTATTCTTTAAATAGGCGTCGCCCTCGTCGGCGAGCCTGTAGGTCCCGGACCTTCTTCAAATCTCCATTATCGCAAAGGCAGCCAGCGTCTAAAAACGAAACACGTACAATGAAACTCGACAGCTGTTTCGGGGTATTTGCTCCCTGTAGCGTAGAATTTACTGATTTGCTGGGTGAGAGGCAAGAGTGGCTTAGAAAGGGGAAAGTTTTTCCTTGGGGAAAGCCACCAATAAATTGTTCAGTGTGAGGATTTACTTGCCTTTCAGACCTCACTGACTGCTTTGTATAAGGCAAAGGCTCATGAGTTATTTTGAAGACACACCAAATTTACACTATTGTGCAAGCTGTACAATGACTACTTTACATTGTTTCAAAGTATCAAATCTTCAGTTTTGTCTTATGAGCAGATATAATACAATATTTACAAAAATGTGAAAGGTGTACTCACTTTTGGGAGATGCTGTATATAATGTGTAAAAAGGGGTACACAATTTAGCACCTTTTTTGAGCGGGGATGAGCTTGCTTTAAGACTGGCAGAGGGAGAGAGCATGGCCAATGCTCAGCCAATCAATGTGAAGTGAGGGGCTGCAAGTCAGCACAGTTAAGAAGGTGATTTGCCATATGCAGCTAAGCAGGTTCTGAGTGAGTGTTTTTCTGGTTATAAGAGCTAGACAGTTTAGTTTCACTAGAAGCGATTCCTTGACCACCAGCTGGCTGTGGCTCAAGGGCAAGCTACCCCTTACACCGGTCCTAGAAACATTCATAGAGAAAGAAGAGAGAGAGAGAGGAAAGGGAAAAAAGAGAGAGGAAGTATCGAAGGTGATGTAAGGTACAGTCAACATAGAGACAAATAGAATTAAGATAGAGTTGTGACACATGCTGTGGCCTGCTGATGGTAGGGTATGCAGAGGTTTGGACTTTAGATGACTGGGGAATGAGCAAGCACCTAGTAAAGCTGCAGAGTAACAGAAAGGTTGACCCAGTCAGGAGGGAGTTGGAGAGAATCCTTCGCTTGGAAGAGAGATAGGTGTCACGGTCGTTGGCGTGATAGAGATATCCGTTGCTTAGGAAAAGAGTGTTCCTCTCAGAGTTAATGTGTGGAGGACAGGCAGAGTGAGACCTGTTGGTTGATGTACCCGTACTGTGCTGTGCCAATGTGAAGAATAACTGACTGTAACATTACTTACATCTAGTAATGTATGAACAAATCAACTATTTCTAGCTTTGTAATTCTTCCTATTCTTAAAGTTGCTCTTTTGAACATTAAAATGGAGAAACAAAAATTGAAGCAAGTTAGGATGGGAGTCATATTTCAGATACTACTATTATCCGATCATACAGGATAATGCATTAGGATAAAAATACAATAAAGATGCATCATTTACAACTTAAATGGACCATATACAGTAAGAACAATACTCTCACTAAGGGTTAAAAACTGAGGTAAATCTACAAGATTCTGTATACTATATTGTTGTATGTATGTATTTATTTATTTATTTATTTTTTCTCTTCTTTATTTTTATCTCTCATATCTACTTTCCAGATCATTGACAGTTTTCTCAATAAGCTGATGTGGAGTAGCAGGAAACCTAGACAAAATTATTTAGTTTTATTGGTCTTATGAAAAAAATGTAGATTCTCACTAATGAAACTTAAATTGCATTATTTTGCCTCCCAGAACTTCAGCTCAAGGATTCATTTATCACCAATTATTTGGGGGAAAAGCTGAATTGTTTCAATATTGGAAATATCTTTGTTGTTTTGAAATTAGGTCAACTAAGAGAGTATAAGAAATATTTACTGTTTACTTGCGTTCTAAAATTTTGGAAAAGTTGGTATCTCACATTTAGAAAAAAATATATTTTTTCACTTTTGATAAAAGAATGGTCTCCTATGCTGTACGTATTTCAACTCTTTTTGACAGTGCAGTTTTGTCCTATGACAATTTATCAACTATGCTCTTGATGGGAAAATAACTTGTTAGATATTTACAGATTCAATCCACACTCTGTTGTATAATAAAAACAATGAATTTATGGTGTAGTATTCACCCATAATAAATTATATAATGTTTTTAAAAATACTGAAAAGAAGATTTGGCATCTATCTAAACCTATTAATGATTAAATCTATGATGCACAAGGAACATGACTGGGTGTTTTTTAAGATGATTCTGCTTCTAGCAGCGAAATACTGACTGCTGAAGTAACTTCTGCACATTTAACTATACAATATATGTTTTATAAAAATGTTCTCCCTTACAACAGTGGGCTGAAATCAATGACCTAATTGTGGTCACAAAAGTGCTTAATTTATTTTAATGCATAGACTGCACTTTACTCCTTCTTTATTGAGTACATTTGTGTATCATGGTTCTTTTAATTGCCCTCGATGTAGTCTTTCCCATGTTTTGCATATGATATGGATATATATATATAAACCCCTCAAGGATGTAGCTATTATAAGCATTAAGCACACTGTATTGCGTGTTGTCTGCGGTGGTTCAAGTGCGGTAACATTTTAATTTTTCATTGATTCAGGGCCTGTTTTTTGCCATGATCAGTTTTTTTGTCTGGTTTTTTTTTATGCCAGCCTTTTGCGTTACATATGCTGCATCAAAATTTATTATTCTTTTATTTATTTATTTTTTTTGGGGGGGAAGGGGTGATACAAAAAATAAACTGGAATTTTCTGATTTTAGCTTCTTGGATTTCATTTTACTGTAATACCAAACTTAGTTTCCCGGCAATTTCCAATATCCTAATTCTTGATGTAGCGCCGTTCTAGATTTTTGGAAAGTGATTTTTTTTTTATTATCTTTTATTTTTGAGGTTTGAGCTCATTTCTGATGTTTTCCGCCTTTATAAAGGCGATTTTTTTATTCATACTCCGCACGGACATCTTTAATGATTTCTCGCTGTTTTCCAGCCTGTCTCGAATCGGAACACATCTTCGGCGCAGTCCCTTCTGCGTCTAAGTCCCGCACTGCGCCCCATACACTGGTGAGGCGCGACGGACTTTTCCCCGCATGTATGAGCGCACCTCCTCGGATAGCGAATATTATGCGCAGCGCCGCACTGCGCCCATGTCCCCGCACTGGCGAGACGCGGCGGACTTTACATGTTATATATGAGTGCACTACCTCGGGCGGTGAATTATAGGCGCAGCGCCGCACTGTGCCTAAGTCCTGCACTGCGCCCCAAACACTGGCGAGGCGAGGCGGACTTTACATAGTATGTATGAGCGCGCCCCAGTGCCGACATAAATCAGGCGCAAATTTCGCCGGAAAACCGGCGGAAAGGTGTGCCCCGACGTGGCGAGATTCATACATGTCGCCCTATGTGTCTATATGTGTCTATAACCCATATAGACACATACTTTTTCTCATATGTTTGTCATAGATATGTAATGGGTGATATGTTGGACATCTTATAATTAGTGTTGAGCTATTTAATTTAGAAAAGTTAAAATCGAGCCGATATTTAAAGTTTTCTCGATCTCGATCCAATTTTTTCCGGTAAAATCGGGTTAAAAAATCATGATCGAGACTTGTAATCGACTCCAGCACCTTTTTCACTTTGACTTTAAGCTGCTTCCTGTACCTTTGGCGCCATCCGATCAGTGAAGGGCACAGAGGCGGGTCAAAAATATCACCACTGAGGGTGTAGGGATCTCATTGGCTTCTAAAATCACATGACGGTCTTATTTTTTATATCACTGTATTTCCTATTGAATGCCATTTTGACTTTACTCTCTAAAAAGAACCCTGGCCCTCTGTGTGCTTTTTTTGCCAGCAGACAAAAACCCTTTTCTGGGGGCTTACACAGGAAAGCTCTATTTTAATTAGTCGAGGGGGGGGGGGGGGCAGTTAGCTTAGGGAATCATACACATCAATATTTACGGAGTTAGTGAGTTTTGTGTAGCTTTTGTATATGTATTTTTTTTATACGGGCGCTTTTTTCCCCAAATTTTTATTCAGAATGCCCAAAAGTTCATTTTCTCCGTTTTGGGGGGGGTCCCCACTCAAGAAACACCATCACAAAACTCCCATAAAAAGAAATGCAATGTTGCAGTTTTTGCTTCCGGGGTTTTCTTCCAAAAGACAGCGTTAACAGATATTCCATAGAAAGAAACCTTTTTTTAAAATTATTTGTAGATATTCCATAGAAAAAATTCTACTTCTACTCCAATTTGCAGATGCAAAATATAGGCATTTAAGAACACTGTTGATTGTTGTCGGGGTTTTTAAAAAGCCCCTTTTTTCACAGATTTCCCCAAAAAAAACATTATATTTCTAATCCAGTGCCACGCAAAATATAGGGATTAAAGAACATTTTTTTAATGGCTGTCTTGCGTGAGGGGTTTCCTCCATAAGACCCCATTTCCAGAATTCCATGAAAAAATTCTTTTTTAAAAATCCTAGTTGCCAAAATGGGAATTTTCAAGAACACTTTTATGCCTGTCTTGCTGTCATGGTTCTTCCATAAGACCCCATTTCACAGATATTGCATAGAAAAAAATCTACTTCTACTCCAATTTGCAAGATCCAAAATATAGGCATTTAAGAACGCTGTTGATTTGTTGTCAGGGTTCTTCATAAGACCCCATTTCACAGATATTCCTTAGAAAAAAATATATTTGTAACCTATTTTCCATCTCAAAGTATGGGGATTCAAGAACACTTTTACATACTTCTTGCTGTCACGGTTCCTCCATAAACCCCATTTCACAGATATTCCAAGAAAAAATTCTTTTTTAAAATCCTAGTTGCCAAATTTTAAGGGGGTTTTAAGAACACTTTTGATTCTGTTTGCTTTCAGGGTTCTTCCTTAACACCATTTCACAGATAGCCATAAAAAAAATTTATAATTCTATTTACCAGTTGAAATTATAGGATTAAGAACACTTTTTTATGTGCTGTCTTGCTGTCACGGCTTCCATAAACCCCATTTCACAGATATTCCAAAAAAAAATTCTACTTCACTCCAATTTGCGAGATGCAAAATATAGGCTTTTTAAAACACTGTTGTTTTGTTTTTCAGGGTTTTCATAAGACCCCCATTCACGATCTCCCATAGAAAAATTATATTTCTAACCTAGTTGCCAGCTGCAAAGTATGGGGGTTTCAAAACACTTTTCATTGGCGTCTTGCTGTCACAGTTCCTCCATACGACCCCATTTCACAGATTTCCCATAGAAAAAATTCTACTTCTACTTCAATTTGCGAGATGCAAAATATAGGCATTTAAGAAAACTGTTGATTTGTTTGTCAGGGGTTCTTAAAAGAACCATTTACAGATTTTCCATAAAAAAATTATATTTCTAATCCTATTGCCAAATTAAGGGATTCAAGAACACTTTGAGTGTTTTCCTTCTGTCATGGTTCTTCCATAAACCCCAGCAAGATATTCATAGAAAAAAATCTACTTCTACCCCAATTTTGAAAGATCCAAAATATAGGCATTTAAGAACCTGTTATTTTTGTCGGGGTTCTTCATAAGACCCCATTTACAGATTTTCCTTAGAAAAAATTATATTTTGTAATCCATTACCACGCAAAGTATAGGATTCAAGAACACTTTTGACGTCGTCTTGTTTTTCCAGGGTTCCTCCATAAGACCCCCCATTTCACAGATATTCCATAAAAAAATTCTATTTCTAATCCATTGCCAAAAAAGGGGTTTCAAGAACACTTTTGATTGCGGTTTTTTGCTTTCATGGTTTTTCCTTAACACCATTCACAGATATTCCATAGAAAAAATTCTACTTCTACTCCAATTTGCGAGATGCAAAATATAGGCATTTAAGAACACTGTTGATTTGTTTTCAGGGTTCTTCATAAGACACCATTTCACAGATCTCCCATAGAAAACATTATTTTTTCTAACCCAAAATTGCCACTGCAAAGTATAGGGATTAAAGAACCTTTTGAATGCTGTCATGCTGTCATTTTTCCCCATAAGACCACTTTTCCACAGATATTCCACAGAAAAAAATTATATTTCTAATCCAGTTCCCAAAATTAAGGATTAAAGAACATTTTTGATGTTTGTCTTGCGTCATGTTTCTTCCATAAGACCCCCATTTCACAGAATTCATAGAAAAAAATCTATTTTCTACTCCAATTTGCAAGATCCAAAAATAGGATTTAAAACGCGTGATTTGTTGTCGGGGTTCTTAAAACCCATTTCACAATCTTCCTTAGAAAAAAATTATATTTGTAATCCTGTTGCCAGCTGCAAAGTAAGGGATTCAGAACCTTTTACATGCTTCTTTGCTGTCACGGTTCCTCCTAAGACCCCTTTTCACAGATTTCCCATAAAAAAATTTTTTTAAAATCCTAGTTCCCAATTATGGGGATTCAAAACACTTTTGATGTGCTGTCTTTCGTCTTTGTTCCCCCATAAGCCCCCATTTCAAATTTTCCATAAAAAAATTCTACTTCTACTCCAATTTTTCGAGATGAAAAAAAAGGGGCATTTCAAAAACACTGTTAAATTTTTTGTTAGGGTTCTCAAAAAGACCCCATTTCAGAGATCTTCCATAGAAAAAAATTAGTTTCTAACCTATTTGCCACTGCAAAGTATAGGGATCAAGAACACTTTTGATGGCGCTTCGCATGGTTTCTTCCATAAAACCCATTTCCCAATATCCCAAAAAAAATTAATTTCTAACCCATTGCCAATTAAAGGTTTAAAGAACACTTTTGAAGTCTGTCTTGCTGTCATTTTCTTCCAAAACCCCATTTTACAGAAATTGCATAGAAAAAAAATCTACTTCAAACCCAATTTGAAAGATCCAAAAATAAGGCTTTAAAACCTTTGATTTGTTTTGCGGGTTCTTCAAAGACCACATTCAAAATTTTTCCCTTTAAAAAAAAATTTAAATTGAATCCAGTTGCCAGCCAAAGAAGGGGTTTCACAAACACTTTTTGACAGGCTTCTTGCTGTCACGGTTTCCTCCATAAGACCCCCTTTTCACAGATATTCCATAGAAAAAATTCTTTTTTCTAATCCTATTTTGCCAATTAAGGGTTTTCAAGAACACTTTTGAGTGCTTTGTTGCTTTCATGGTTCCCCTTTAACACCATTTTCACAATTCCATAGAAAAAATTCTACTTCTACCCCAAATTTGCGAGTGCAAAATATAGCATTTAAGAACACTGTTGATTTTTTTTCAGATTTCTTCAAAAGCCCCCTTTTTCAAAAGATCCCCCATAAAAAAATTTATATTTCTAATCCTATTGCCACTAAAAAAGTATAGGGATTCAAGAACACTTTTCATTGCGTCTTGTTTCACAGTCCTCCATACCCCCCATTTCACAGTTTTTTCCAAGAAAAGATTTTTTCTTTCTACCCCAAATTTTTCAGATGCAAAATATAGGCATTTAAGAACACTGTTGATTTGTTGTCAGGGTTCTTCATAAGACCCCATTTCACAGATCTTCCTTAGAAAACATTATATTTCTAATCCTAGTTGCCAGCTGCAAAGTATAGGGATTCAAGAACACTTTTGACATACTGTCTTGCTGTCACGGTTCCTCCATAAGACCCCATTTCACAGATATTCCATAGAAAAAATCTATTTCTAATCCTAGTTGCCAATTAAGGGATTCAAAATACTTTTTGATTGCGTCTTGCGTCACGGTTTTTCCAAAACACCATTTCACAATTTCCATAGAAAAAAATCTACTTCTACTCCAATTTGCGAGATACAAAATATAGGCATTTAAGAACACTGTTGATTTGATGTCAGGGTTCTTCATAAGTAGGGATGAGCGATTATAATCGACAAAGTGATATTTTAGGTGACAATCTGCAGATAATTTTTGTTTTGGCCCCATTTTCACTTCCTGCATTTTGGCGGCCAAACAAATCAGGTTAGAGCATAGACAGGTGAAGGGGTGGCGATTCATACGTGATGTGTAGGGTTTTGTCTTTGGGCTGGAAAAATCACAACCTTTTTTGCATAAAACAGCGTTTCCTTTTAAGAATCAGTGTTTCCAGTGTCTCTCACTGAAAAGACCTTGCTACATCCCTCAATACAGCCCCAAGACACAGTTCTTCTTTTTATTCCAAACAACTATGTTTTTTAGCAGTGAACTTAAAATATAGGTAGAAAGAAATTTTCCCAGTTCTTTTTTATTAGACAAATTTTAAAAAGCATCACAGGGGGTAATATACCCCCTTTTGGCCAGCACCCTCGCCCCCGGGGGAAAATTTGTCCCTTTTTATTTTGTGCACCCCAGTTTTTTTCAAAAGCCACCTTGTACTTAAATTGGATACAAAATTTTCTAGTAACGCGGGTCTTTCATTGGTGAAAAAACCCACCTTTTCTTATCCGATAATTTTTAAATAGCTGTATTTCACTTTAGTGCAGCCCATTTTGTTCAAAAAGCCACCTTGATTACATAGGATACAGAAATTTTCTAGAAACTTTCTCGTGTTAAAGCTTCAAAAAACATTTCTATCCGTTTAAAATTTTTTTTGAATAGTTTTTTTTTGGGAAACTCGAAAAATCCAGTTTGGGGCGCAGAAAACGACTTGATGATATTTTGTTAAAAAACATAATTCCTAACCTACGGTATTTAAAATCCCTGGGCTAAAGGAAGAACACTGTTGATTTTGTCTTAGGGTTTTTCCCACTCTGCACCGCTTTTCACGGGTTATTCGCTAAAAAAAATCTTTTTCTAATCCTAGTTCTGTTGGGAAATTGGGGGGGTTTTAAAATAACTGTGATTTTGCTTTTTTTCAATAAGGATTTTAAAAAAATCTTCCATACCTTTTTAAATTTTTTTTTCTTTTTAACATGGAGCGAAAAGCAGGGGTAAGCGACAAAAGGGGTGTAGGACAGGGGAGAAGTATGAAAAGTGCTCCTTCCGGGGGGACAACACCAACCCCCGATCATCGTTGCAGGGCGGTCAGGCCTGTAACCCCTGGGTCGGTGCCCTGTGAATCTCAGTAACGAACAGCGCGCCAATCTGTTCTTCAGTGGGGTTTAGCAAACCCGCATCTCAGTCTTAAACCCCCTCATCCCCCTCACGGCCACAAATTTTTCAAAATCACGTCAGCATCCGCCCAAAATGAACGAAGGGAGCCAAAATGTCAACTCGTGTTTCCACCAAATTTGGGGTAACCATTTTCTGAAGACCTCTTTGATGACAAAAAGCGGTTGGGGGGCAAAGGCATTCAAAAGATCAAAGGCCAAAAAGGATGATTTGTCGCTCTGACGCCAATTCTGAGGCCTTCAAGGAGGAGAAAAGGGAACCGGCAGTCGCCCAAATCCCGGGGGGGTCGGAACGCCTCATGCCTGTTCTTGTAGCCCGCAGCTCCAGGAAAGTGAAAGCAGGACGAGGAACACCTGGCTATAATGAGATGTAATGTTGAAGACATTGCGGGTCCAACGTGGTCTTTTTTAGCAGAAATTGCTTGCGACGCTCCATCACTGGACAGGAGGAAGACGAGAGGGATTTTCATATGGGGCCCGCCCAAAAGGTAGTGGGGGTTTTTCACAAAACCCCTGAATTATTCCGCCGCCACGATCAGCGGAAAACCGCCCGCTTATCGCCGTCGAAAAGGTCAGGACCTCTCATGCCTGGGCTTTTTTCGAGAAAGCCTCTGATTCACTCAGCGAAGTCATATGCCGCCTTTGCCGTAAACGCATCATAGAGGGAAGAATCTTGGTGTTTTACCACCACCAACAAGCTATTCATATGCCAATGCATGAGTTGAAAAGGAGGAACATTGGCCAAAAAAAGGCCAACCATCCCGGGCTTCCCAAACCACTGTCACCCCCTCTGTCTCCCCCCCCTCCCCGCCACACCAACTTCCTCAGCGCCCAAGTCTCTCAGAGTCTATCAGGGTCAGCCCCGCTTCACCTCCCCGTCGCCCCAAAAACCATCACACCACCAAAGACCCATTTTACCTCTTTTCCCCTTCCCCTAGTTTTTTTCCTGCACGCCGTAAGCGGCCCCGCTAGCAGCTACCTTTTTGTTACCGTTTGGGGGCAAAGAAACACTTTAAACCCAAACCATCCCAAAACCAAAAACCCAATGTCGGGATTGCCAGGGTTTGGCCCTTTGGGAAAAGTGCCTTTTTCCCCTGGTGGGCACAGATGGGGACCGCCACATCATGGCCCTTGCCTGCCCCAAAAAAAGATCCGAGCAGGCAAATTTCTTTTCCAAAAAGCCGTCCCTGCCCTGGCCACCACGTCCATCTAAAATTTAAATACATTACGGGAAACCCAAAAAAGCATGTATGCTATCTATCAACAGAAAAAACTTTGAGATTCTCGGTTTACAAATTTGATCAAAGATTTTAAGCTGCCCACACTTTCAACGACCAAAAAGGGCAGTCCCACACTTTTTCCCTCAAAGAGCCACATCCGGCCTCTCACGGGTCAACCCCCCCCCTTTATCCATAAGAAAAAAATAAAAAAAAACCCCAACCTGCAAGCTGCACTTCTTTTGACAGCCCGTAGGTGGCAGGTGCAGAAAATCAAAATGAAGGCACCCTTTCCCCCCCCATATAGGGTTTAAAAACAAAATACACCAAATATAAAGTATGGTTCGCACAAAAACCTTTTGAAAAAACATATCAAACCTGGGGCCACGGGAGGGGTGCGGCACACATAATATAAAAATAATATTAAAATATAAAATATATATATAATATATATAAAATATAAATAATATAAAAAAAAATAAATTAATATATAAAAATATATTAAAACATGTACCACCACACCCTGCCACGGCACACTACGCAAAAAGGGCAATACATTTCGTGAAATCCCTAAAAAGCATTTATGCTACTAACATAAAATAAAAAACTTTGAGATTCCCCGTTTAATATTTTGATTAAAAAAGTTTAAGTTGCCCACGACTTTCAACGTGATCCAAATAGGGCAGCCCTACCCTATCTTACCTCTCAATAGAGCCACATCCAGGCCCCTCAGGGGTCACAGGGCTGCCCCCATTTTGGAAACACGTTGAAAATGTGGGCAGCTTAAACAACTTTTGATCAAAATATTTAACCGAGAATCTCAATTTTTTTTTATCTAAAATTTCAAAAGCGTTTTCTGCAACGTGTCGCCAAAATCCATCGACCCAGATACAGGACTATAAGCACTGCCAAGGCCCTATTCTTGTGACAGCTCACTCAGTGGAATCCTGGTGGAACGTGGCTCTCAGGGTCGCCACCTCTTCAAACTGCAGGGTGTCCACGACATCACTGCCCATAGAAACCAGGCCCTTTGAAATTAATCTGTCTTTGGGGAAACCGGGGAACACACATCAGGACTGTGGACGGCCTTCGCAAGGGGACGACGCTGGCTGGTACAAAACCTGTTCCGGGAAGGTGGGTGCGAAACGGGCAAAATCCCTACCGGCCCTTAAAATCGTAGGGTGGAGCACATCCCTTGCCCGGCACACTTTATAAACCTTTTCGCCCCGAAATTTCAAAAACGCTACCCGGGCCCCGGACTGCCTGCGAGGAAGGCTCAGGTCGAGCCACACTTCCGCCGTTTGCACCCTCTTCGTCCCGCCTGCTGTGTTGCAGCAACAGCCCCGGCCTCTCCGTCAACCGTCCATTGTTTACGGGCAACACCTGGAAATTTCCCCCCTCCACATCCCGCAATTTTTAGAAGTGCAATGCCCTTTCGCAGTAGAATGACACATGGCCCCGACAACGGGGCGGATCTCGGGGGGGGTTACCACCGAGAGTGGAGATTTAAAGAGCCTGCACCACCTTTCCAGTTTTAAAAAAGCCACCAAAATGGGCATGCTGACAATGCCCTTGTCGCATGAGCATTGTGGGGACTTAGTTCTGGGAATGTCGTGGACACTCTGAAATATCAGGTCCCCCCAGCGACGGAGGAGGAGACGGACACCCAAAAAGCGGGCACGGAGCCTTTCTCTCCGTCGAATTCAGAAGGCCCTCAGTTTTCACAATTTTATCGGTCTTCATTAAGCATGGTTTGGGGGCCAGGCATGCAAGGGGGCCCTCACTCTCATACATCTCTAGGCAAGTCAGGGCTGTGTTGAACTGTCCCGGAGGAAGCGGGGAGGTGAGGGATTCCCGACACCGACGTACCGAGTCCCTGTCTTGAAAGAGGTTTGGCCGGATTTGAGGCGGAGGAGGAAGATAGGAAATCAGTTTGCTATGCCCCCGACCCCTAGACTGGGGAAAACATGGGTCCAACTCTCACAGAGTACTTTTACTCCATTCCCCCCAACATGATCCCCGCATTAAGGCCATCAAACTGAACAAAAAGTTTTTGGTGGCCAATTCCTCGATCCCCGGACAAAAAAAAACTCAGCACTTTTTTTCCCCCACCCAAATAGAAGTAAAATGCAGGGAAATTTAACCGTGCAATTGATCAACTGGAAACATCTTTGAGTCGCTCACATTTTTCAAATTTTGGGGGAACAACGTAGCATCGTGACACCAGCAGAGTGCTAATTTCCGCAGCGGCAGCAGCAAGGCACACAGACAAGCGTTGTGGGGCCGAAGCCTAATGGTGACCTCTTGCAATCCTTATTTACCACCTCACAACGCAGTAATCCCCGGGAAAAATATACAAACACAAGACCGGGTTAAGATCATGGGCACGACTATCGCGCTCAACACTGATTTTTTTGGATAAATTTCGGGGCCCAATCGACCCTTTTTGGGGATCCAAAAAAGGATAAGGCCCAGCTCCCTCGCCCCCCCTAGAAGTGTTTTTTCCCGCCCAGCGCCCGCGTCATATCTGAGCGGGGCCTTCCCGCACAGCTGGAGGGGTCATTACAGACAACCATCCACTTCCACAATAAGTTGATCGTTTGACTTTCATCAAATGTATCAGGCGTGCACTCTGATTTATTGTCCCCAATTGCCCAGGTCACCGATTAGTTTTACCGGTCACTTCACATTCCTCTTCAAACAGAAATTCCTCTTGAAAAAAAACTGTAAATGGGTTTTCTTACTGCGTTCCCAAAATTCCTTTTTCGGTTTTTGCAGTAGGAACGTAAAAGCACCAATTGTACCGGTTTCTAAAAAAATATTCCCTTTACTCACTCATCTTTAAATTTTTTTTGCACTGTCAATGGTTTTTTGGGGCAGGTGCTGTAAAAGAGTTATAATCAAGGTCCTTTGGGAAAAGAAAGTGGGTTTAAGTCATTTTTTCCCCCACAATTTTTAACATGCTGAAAGTCATTTTTAAATTTTTTTTGGGGGAGCTGGGGTGTGAAAAGCAGCTATCTACATGTCCTATTTTAAAAAATTTGGTTTTTAACAGACCTTTTTCTTTACAATTTTCAAAAGTGGCTCAAAGGGGGATGTTTTTTTAAATTTTTGGGGGATGGTGTGTCAAAAACGATATAGGTAGGACACTTTAATGGGCACCTATTGCAAAATGACTTGTTTTTTTTCAAATCTTTTAAAAAGCTACCCCCTGTATGAACAACCCGTTTAATACAATAAAAAAAAAGAGAAAAAAAAGACAGGTGGGATTTATCCTATTTTTAACAATTTTTTCTAGAATTAAACACTAAAAAAATTGCATGACAAAATACTGATACAAAATTGCTCGAAATTTTACAAGGGGGGTACGGGAAACTTTAAAAAGATGTAGGTTATTCAGAGGACATGGTGTATGGAGCACATTCGCCACCCCAAGAACAGAGACAATTTCCTCCAACACGTTGAGTAAAACGAGAAAAAGAATGCCAAGAAAAAGGGCACCTGGGTGAAACAGGAGTGTCAACCACCAGCATTTCTAAGTGAATCTCAATTGGTAGAGGCAGAAATTTCTCAAGCGCTACCCAGGTCTTGACTGTGTACTGAGTAGGCTGGAGGTTCTAGCTCACACTTCCGCTTCCGCATTCTGCTTGAGCACGACTGTTTTCGTTGCTGCGTCATAAGGGAATTTTTGCCGTGTTAATGGATGACGGGCTCCAGCCTGGGCTCTCACCGCACCCACTGTATCTCAGGCTCTGCTAGCTGAACCTGCGTGTTAATAGATGACGGACGCCAGCCCTTGCTCTCACCACACCCATTGTAAGTCCTGCCCTGCCAGCTGAACCTGCGTGATCCACGGTTACAGCCTCACCCGCCTTGATCAGTAATTTCCTCCAACCCACTTGACTGTAGAATGCATGATTTTCAGACAGGCCTCGTTGACCTACTGGGTACATCTATTTTGTTTGCTTCACATTCTAATGTCACGGTGGAACAATGTCACCAGTAGAATGGCAAGTAGCTCTAGCAGCAGCAGTACTGGAAAACAAGTTTTTTTTTTAATATAGTTTATTTCTTATTGCAAAATTTTCTGCTGATGGTCCATAAGGGCACCTGTGCGGGTTTTTGGGTCATGCTGCGTTACAGGATATGGATAGTCAATGTCCATTTCACTAAAATACTGCATCAAAAACTACTTTCTTCTGGCACTTTTTTATTCTGGGGGTCATGCAGATTTGGGGCTCATGCTGTGGCCCAGGACAGGTATAGTCAATGTCCAATTCAACTAAAATGGTGGTTCAAAGACTCCTTTTTCCAGCACTTTTTAATCTGTGGGTCAAACAGGTTTGAGGGTCATGCTGTGATACAGGACAGGTATAGTCAATGTCCAGTTCAACTAAAATCGGGGTTCAAAGATTCCTTTGTCTGGCACTTTTTAATCTGTGGGTCATACAGGTTTAATGGTCATGATGCGGTCCAGGGCAGGTATAGTCAATGTCCAGTTCAACTAAAATGGTGGTTGAAAGACTCCTTTTTCCGGCACTTTTAATCTGTGGGTCAGAGAGGTTTAAGTGTCATGCTGCGGTACAGGACAGGTATAGTCAATGTCCAGTTCACTAAAATGGTGGTTCAAAGACTCTTTTTTCCGGCACTTTTTTAATCTGGGGATCATGCAGGTTTGAGGGTCATGCTGTGGCCCAGGACAGGCATAGTCAATGTCAAATTCAACTAAAATGGTGGTTCAAAGACTGCTTTTTCCGGTGCTTTTTAATCTGTGCGTCATGCAGGTTTGACGGTCATGCTGCGGTACAGGACATGTATAGTCAATGTCCAGTTCAACTAAGATGGTGGTTCAAAGACTCCTTTTTCTTGCACTTTTTAACCTGTGGGTCAGACAGGTTTAAGGGTCATGCTGCGTTCCAGGACAGGGATAGTCAATGTCCAGTTCAAGTAGAATGATGGTTCAAATCATACTGCCTTCTGGCACTTTTTAATTTGTGGGTCATGCAGGTTTAAGGGTCGTGCTGTGGTACAAGACAGGGATAGTGAATAGTCTGTGACTTTATCTGTGACTCTTGTTGCCTAATTGCGTTGCCTAAGATGTAGCCAGTTTACTGTTGTGGATGTTAATTCCAGCTTCTCCAGCCCTGTTTGGGTGTAAGAATGAAGGTGTTGTTCCTCTCCCATAGACTTTAATGGTCATCGGCGATAATCTGTTATCGACTATCGGAAATTGTCATGATAATTGCCGATATCGACTATCAAAACGATAACGATAGTTGACACAATCGCTCATCACTAAACAGGTTCTGTCATAATCTGTTTAATCATCTGATTTCGGTGTAAAAGGAGTGCACTCTGACATTATAGTAGGATCTTGGCCCTCAGCTCGGTTCTTTCAATCTGGCGCTGACCTTACCGTGTCAGTTTGCGTTCCCGCTTCACTTATTTGGTCAGTTTTGCCCCTGTAAGTGCCCAGGAAATTGAAGAGTGAAGCGATTCTAAGTGATTCACATGCCTCAGGGCAATCAAATTCATTTGTGGTTACTGGGTGTCCACCCTCCTTGATCCATGTTACAAATCAAAAGTGAGCAATTTCCTTCCACCCACACAAATTGACAGTAGAATGCAGGAATTTGAGACAGGCCTCATTGACCAACTGGAGACATCTGTTGCATCTTCTTCACCTTCTAATGTCACGATGGAACAACGTCAGAAACGTGCCAGCAGTAGAATGGCAACTAGCCATAGCAGCAGCAGAAGCAGCATTGGAAAAACTGTTTTTTAAAATAGTCAATTTCTTATTGCAAATTTTTATTCTGAGGGTCCATCAGGGCATTTGTGCTGGTGTTGGGGTCAGATTACTTTAAAATGGATGCCAGGTGTGCGAATAGGGGAGTAGTCCTGACAGGAGCTGGAATAAAAAAGGGGGCCGGTGATATGTTAAAAATAGGAAGTAGTAATGGTTGGGTGCGCCATTTGATTTAGCTGCATGTGGGCATGAAAGGGTTAATAGATTACTGATGGCAGCCCTGGCTCTCCCCGCACCCACTCTAATTATGGCTCTGCCAGCTGAACCTCCGTGTTCCCAGTTGGGATGTTCCTGCTGCCACCACATATATGACAAGTTGTTGGTCCCTGGTGCAAAAAGTTATAGGGGTCTCCTGCCAGTTGCCGTGTGCCATTTCCAATGCCCTTGTCTTGTTTTGTGTCAAAGGGCCCCATAGCAGCTGCTACTGCTGTACCTGCTGTGGCTACACTGTCCTCATCTTTTCGGTTAGCCATAGAATTATTTTAGCCTGTGAATTTTTTTCTGTGACTCTTATAGCCTAATTGTCTTGACTAGGATGTACCATGTATCCAGTTTACTGTTGGGGATGTTAGAATATTGTTGGGGATAAATAAGTTCGAGTTCAAGTCAAACCTCGAACTTTGAGAAGTTCAGTTCGAAGTTCGAGTTGAACTTGAGCTTCAAACCCCACTAAAGTCAAAGGGAGAAGATGTTTGGGTTAATTTTTATACCTATACAGGTGAGGAGAAGCTGTAGTTACCATCCAAAACAATGAATGTTCTCCGGTTCCATCATAAAACAATATTTTTATTTCATTTCTTTAAAAATGCATATCTGTGCATATCAGCAAGAAACCGCCGACGCGTTTCAGGTTGTTTCACCCTTAATCATGTCATATAGTTCTCATACAAGCTCACCTATATATATGCAAAAACCTGGGTCACATGTTCTGTTGTCCAATCACATGATGCAGATACAACCAAATTTAAAATCAAAAACTGAAAAACAAGTCACATAACCATTCTATTAATAATGGTACAATAACTCATTCCTGTAGTTGAGGCCATTTGGCATTCTAGAATTCAACCTAAAAATCCAATGTGCTTCTCGTTTATATAAAAATTTCCTAACATCACCTCCCCTACATTTGGGTTTAACATGTTCAATACCGAAAAAAAGGAAACCAGAGACATCCCCTAGTGGACTGTGGAGAAATGCCGGGAGGCTCCTGAAACATTTACGTAACTGGGACTTTTTATTTGCAATATATGTTCATATATCCTTCTTTTCAAGCATCGGCTCGTGCAGCCTACATATATCAGTTCACATATTTTGCACTTAATAACATAGACCACAAAATCTGTATTGCAGTTAATGAAACTGATTATCATATATTTCTGATCGGTGTGACAAGCAGAAAATTCACATGTGCAGTCAGTGAACTGGCACATGTTGCAACGCAGACCTCTGCATTTATAATTCCCCTTCATAGTTAGCCAAGTTCTATCTGGAGGATTAGATAAAAATATACTTGGAGATAACATGGTTGCAAGTGACTTACCCCATCTTGACACAAAACGTACACCCTTGTTCAATATATGCGCAGATAGCTCATCCTGGAATAAAGCTGGTAATTTTTTTTTTTAATAATGCTTGTAATCTGTTTGAATTGTCTGCTGAAAATGGTCACAAAAGTTAGCGGATACGAACAATTGCTCGTATCCATATTGTTTTTCTTTCCGTTTAAACACTCCCGTCTATTCCTATTCATAGCTATTCTTTTTGCTCTCTCAATGTGCCAGTTTTTATAACCTCTTTTTCTCAAGCAGGCTTCAATAATCTCAAACTCTGTTGAGAGAAGATCAGAACTAGAGCAAGTCCGTCTTGCTCTGAGGAATTCTCCCACCGGGATCGAACGTATTGTGTGTGAGGGGTGGTTGCTGGTAGCATGTAGCACTGTGTTCCCAGCTGTTTCCTTTCTGTGTAAGGGGGTGTGAACTATGTTGTTCCTTACCAATAAATCTATATCTAAAAATTGGATGTTACTTCTGTTGCTAGAATAGGTAAATTTTAAATTGCAACCATTGTTATTGATGTATGATACAAACTGTTCCACCATATCCTCCCTGCCTTTCCAAACCAGTATGATATCATCTATAAAGCGCCCATAATATTGAATATTGTTAAAATATGGGTTGTTGTGAGAGAAGATATACTCCTCCTTCCACCAAGCCATATACAGGTTGGCGAGAGAAGGTGAAAACTTCGCCCCCATTGGCGCTCCCTGTTTTTGAAGACAAAAAGTTCCATCAAAAAGAAAGAAATTGTGTGTTAAAAGATATTTCACAATTTCCAAAATAAAATCAATCAGATCTTCTGAATAAGGACTGGAATTGTATAAGTGATAAGCTAGTGCTGTTATTGCTGACTCATGTGGGATGGATGAGTACAGGGCACCCACATCACATGTAATCCATGAAAAGCTTTCATCCCAAATGAAGTTATTAAAAGTTCTCAATACCTGAGTACTGTCTTTGATGTAACTGGGAGTACTCGTTGCTATGGGTTGTAATAAAACATTGACCCAGTAATTACCATCCATAGCAGTACACCAATACTAGGCGCATTATACCCCAGGCATAACACATTGAAATGCGCCTAAAAATGATACGCTGTACGCCTCCATAACACATAGCATATTATTGGAAGTGTATGTAATGCGCCTGTCGAGGCATATTGTTCACAGAGGCGCAAAACATATTATTCCAAGTTTATGTAAAGTGCCTATCGCATATAAACTTACAATGATATGTCATGCACCTCCGTGCGCAATGTGCCACAATAGGCGCTTTACATACACTTCCAATGAAATGCACTTATCGAGGTGCATTGCGCCCGGAGACACATAGCATATCTTTACTAGTTAAATGTGTTAGGTGCATTTCATATTTTTTTAATGATAAGTAGTGATGAGCGATTGTGTCAACTATGGTTATCGAGTCGATAGTCGATATCGACAATTATCATGACGATAGTCGATAGTCAATAACAGATTATCGCCGATGACCATTAAATTATTTGGGAGAGGTAAAAAACCTTCATTCTTACACCCAAAAAAGGGGTGGAGAAGCTGGAATTAACATCCACAACAGTAAACTGGATACATGCTACATCTTAGGCAAGACAATTAGGCAACAAGAATCACAAAAAAAAGTCACAGACTATTCACTATCCCTGTCCTGTAACACAGCATGACCCTTAAACCTGCATGAACCACAAATTAAAAAGTGCCAGAAGGCAGTATTATTTGAACCATCATTTTAGTTGAACTGGACATTGACTATCCCTGTCCTGGACCGCAGCATAACCCTTAAACCTGTCTGACCCACAGATTAAAAAGTGCTGGAAAAAGAAGTCTGTAAATGTTATATGGATTGATATGGATTAAAATGGCGGCCTTCGCACCACTGACTACAGGCGAAATTTAATATCAATTATGTATAACACAATATGCGCTCAACTTCACTCTTTGAGCCAAACAGACGCACGGACTTCAATAAAACTATTTAAAAGTTATAGGGATAAGTTATGCCAGTTTTTGGGAACACTGACACGCAGTGATTGCAATAGAACTGAAAACACAGGGACAATTCCAACTGCTATCAGAGTTCTGCTGGCCAAAAAAGTGGTAGAAAACAATTCTTTTTCAATTGAAGATCACAGAACACACTGAGCTGCAAAATATCTTCCTTTGAATTGCCTCTCCTCCTGCCGCCCCATCTCCACCCCCACCTGTAGCCGCCCCCATCCCTCCCCCCGTGGCTGGACACACCAGTAGATATCCTTAAAACTTTCTCTAACTAAATAAGAAGTGAAATTATCTAATCTAACTCTATTCTAAGCTGTAGGAAGATGGATGGTTTCTTGTATTAGAAGAGACTATCTATCCGAGCTTTTAGAACAGCTATTGGTTTAAACGCAGAGAGATACATCCTGCTGTGAAGTGTGATAGACAGAGTATGAGCTCAAACAGGAAATGCAGCTGCATAGATAAAACGAGGTCACGTGATTTTTGCAACCAATGAGATCCATACACTGCAAATTGATGACGTTGTATATCCTTCTCAGCCCCCTCTATCCTCGGAGCTGATTGGCTGGCCGCCAAAATGTCACGAAACACTGAAAATGGCGCAATAGTAATAGATTATCTGTCAGATTGTCACCTAAAATATCGCGTGATCGGCAATTTCTGATCAGCCTAAAAATTGTCCTGATTTCAACTTTTGTCAATAATATCACTCATCCCTAATGATAAGGTATGCGCCTTTGTGCGCAATGTGCCTTGTTAGGCCTTTTACCTATACTTTCAATAATATGCTATGTGCCGTGATGTGCGGTGATCGTGGCACATAGCATTTCATTGGTTGAGAATGTAATGCGCCTATCGAGGCACATTGCGCACGGAGATGTTTAACAAATCAATGCAAGTTTATGTAAAGTGCCTAGCACATATTAACTTGTAATGCTATGTTATGCGCCTCCGTGCTCAGTGCGCCTCGATAGGCGCTTTACATACACTTCCAATGATATGCTTTGTGCAAATCGTGGCACATAGCTTATCACTGGAAGCGCATAGAGGCGCATAACTTATCATTACTGGTTTATATGTGATAGGCGCATTACATAAACAAGTGCCTCGATAGACGCTTTACAAACACTACCAAAGATAAGCCATGTGCCGCGGTTTGCACAATAAGCATTTTTAGGCGCATTATGTCTACTATGCAAAGTATTCCTGACGCCAGATTTTTGAGAGGAACGTACTTTCAGGTGCACTTTACACTGATTTAATTCTAGAAAATCGTGTTTGACTTGAATGTTTCGATCAACACTAATTACTAAAGGAATTAGGCTCATAATATCTAAAACTAGAAAAATGAAGGTTGAGTATATAGCTTTTATGTGAGAAATGGAAAATAATGGTTTTTATTAGAGATGGCCGAATCGATTCTAACGAATTGGAATTTGTTTAGAATTTAAGGAAAACTTCGATTCTGAACGAAGTCGTAGTTTGAGGTTATTCGCGGGAACGAAGCGTGCTTTTAATTGATAAAATGGCTGTGAGCCCATGGCGTTACATGGGGCAAAGAAGTCTGGGAGGAAGAAAGGCGTAGCCTACATGACAAGTGCAGAGATGAAGCCAATCAGAGACCGGGGGGATTCTGTGACGTCACCGCACTATAAGTCCGGGTGCGACGCTGGCAGTTCACACTGTTCTCACTGTGCTGTGTAGGGAAGCTGCTGCTGCTGATATCTCATACTAAAGAACTAACTTTTATACAGCGATTTTTGGGGGAGTGTCACAGCTTGTCTCAGAGACTGCTTCTCTTACACGTTCTAATTTTGATTTTGTGGGGTATTGGAATTTAAGTCCAGTGTGTGTCCAATTCAGCTGCATACAAATTGTAATGCTATCTGCTCAGTTCTTGAGCACATTGAATATCCAAGGGTTATCTAAGCCTGTTGCTGTTGTATTCAGTTAAAGAAACGGCGTTTTACAATTCAAATACCACTTAATTTTTGGTTGCTCATTTCTTTTGCGCAATTTAGATCCAGGGGTTAATCAAAGGGAATGTGTCATCAAAAATTAATTATTGTTTAACTCACGTTATTATGTTAAACACATTTTTAAAGAATTTTTGGTTATATTTCTTTTTAATTTTTCATATCACTTTCAATACTTTTTAATAATTCTTAAGTCCTGCAGTTTTCACTTTGGCCACTAGGCCTTGTTTGCACAGCTTTAACAGCAGTCAGAGAGATACTTTACAGCAGCTTCATGCACATAGGAACCATAAGACTGATTCTATGCCACAGACTTCAATAGGACAGTTTTCTAGTCATGCTGTGTGACCTAGGAAGAAATCACTCTGCAGGGAGGAGGCGGGTGAGAACTGTGACTATCTCCTCTTGTGACTGGTGGATTCTGTGTTATCTGTACACAATGGTGTCTCCTTTCAGTTTGACCCTGCTTGTGTTAATAATGAGCAGACTACTGAGAATCTTTATCTATAGGACAGGAAGTGTCAGATGATTAATAGGCTTAGTGGCCAAAGTAAAAATTGCAGGACTTAAAGGGGTTGTCTCGCTACAATGATTGGGTTTTAATTAAAAGATCTTTAAAAAACAAGCAGCTTTGCAATATATGTTCATTACAAATGTCCTACTGATTTTGAGTTAGCCCTGTTAGTAGTAGTACATCAGCTTCTCAAATCTCTATAGCAGCAGACCTGTTGATCTTATCTCACTGGCTGTCAGGTCTGTATGACTCATCAGCCTCTGAATACAGGTCGGAGCAGAGAGCCCCTCTTGCACAGAATGCTTCTGTAGTGGAGGGAGGGGGAAGGCTCTGGCTTCTTTGTCTGTGGGTGCCCGGATTAAACCCCGTGTTTTGGCTGCTCCTCCTGCCCTCTACACAGTTTGAAAAGAGCAAGGTGAGTGATCAATAGATGTAACCGTGTGTTACTAAATCATGATTTTGTCTGGGAACTGTGACTATACTAATACATACAGATCAGGTGGCATGTGAATGCTTCATGCTTGCTGTAACAGTGACACATCCTGAGTATAGTAACACTTCACAGCTGCCCTGTGTCTGTTTCTGAAAGGGTAGATTGTTGCTGAAAAAGTGCAGATTTGTATGCTGAGCAGGGGGTATAGGAACACTGCATCCCCCCTGCTTGCTATTAGCATACACGCTTCACAGACTCGGGCTCCACACTCATAGATCAGCCCTCTCTCTATGTCTCCGTGGAGCTAACAATACAGCTGATCCAGGAGCCTGCAGCAGACCTAGGCAGGCACACACAGGGTTAACTCTGGCAGCAAACCCCCTTGCCCCCCCCCCCCCCCCCCCCCCCCCCCCCCCCCCTGCTGTATCGAAGTTTATGGAGGAGAGCTGTCTGTGTGCTGAGGGGAGGGGGGAAGAGGGAGGAGAAGAGGCAGACAAGAAGCACGCCCCTCAATTCAACTGCCGAGCACAGAGATAGGCTGAAAGCTTGTAATGAGACAACTCCTTTAAGAACTATTTAAAAATATTGAAAGTGATATGGAAGATTAAAAATAAATATAATCAAAAATTCTTAAAAAATGTGTTTAACATAAAAACGTGAGTTAAACAATAAGTCATTTTTGATAACACATTCCCTTTAAGCGTTGTTCTGCTGTTGTGGTCACTAAAAGAAACAGTGTTTTTCAACGCCAAAGAGGAAATTTTGGCTGTAGCATAATTTATACCTGAAGGTTAATTACGAGTTTTTCTATTGTTGTGCTCCGTAAAATACACGCCGTTTTAACACGCTACAAAGCTGGTAATTTTTGGCAGCACATTTCTTTTGCGCAATTTACATCCAAGGGTTATCTAAGTACTTTTCTGCAGTTGTATTCAGTAAAAGAAACCTTGTTCTTCAACGCCAAATAAGAAATGTTGGCTGTAGCATAATTCACATCCGAAGGTTAATTAAGCCTGTTTGTGCTTTTATATTCTGTTTTTAAACAGCACATACAAGCACATTTTTCCTGCCCATTTGTGGTAGCGAAATTTATACCCAAGGGGGTTTAACCAAGATTGTTATTGGGTCTTTTGGAGTCAAATACGGGGTGTGTATTTATCATTTTAAAAGTATTTTCATTAAACAGGGGCCCTGTACATTTTTGAAAAAAAACAGAAATTGTATGAAAAAGGAGGTGGCAGGATTTTCCCCATGCGAGTGGAAAGTGGCACCCACATTCCTGGAGCAGGCCCAGGTGGGCAGCAAGTAAGGGGACTTTCCCCAGCAGGGGTCACTGGGTTTTGGGGGCCAGAACTGCCGGTGTCTTTCTAGCGGCCGTGTGGTTTTTCCCAGAAACCCCAATGGTTCTTGTTTGGGTTGCCCTAGGTCATCCACTTCCTCCAGATAAACATCGGGAAAACCCCCACCCAAAGATTTGTTGGGAACGTCAGACAAAAACCTTAGTTGGCAGGGGCCCGAGAGGGGTCAGCGGCCCTCATCTGCCCCTCAACCCCCCTCTTTTCCCCTTTCCGGTTCCCCCCGCCAGGTTTCTATTTATTTTGATCGGGGGCCCCCGCCCACTATACAGCGGGATGAACAATTTGAGGAGGGACAGTCAGCGGGCTACTTGGCCCGAAGAAAGGGGGCCAATAACCCCTGTTTTCTTGCAGTAGGGGGAAAAGGGAAAAAGAGGTGGAGGTGGATGGGAGGTCATGTTGTGAGGGGTCAGCCTCTGATCCCAAGACCGGGGATGGGGGACAGCAGTCCCAATAAAACCCAAAAATTGATGTTTGATTTTTGCCGCCCGCACTTGGGACCCGGGTTTGAACAAGGGCTTCATCATTGTCAGGAGAAGGGGGTGTCAGCTTAAAACGTCAGGCGGGCAAGTTGGTTGAAAGGGCCCGGGAGTCAGCAGGGTTAGCAGCAGTGGGGAGGTTGGGAAACCCAAAAGCAGCCACGGGGTAGAAAATCCGTTCCCAGGCCCAAAAAAGTAGGGGCCCACAGGGGCCAGTGAGGCAGCGGGGTAGTAATAATCAAGTGCGGGCGTTGGCGGTAATATCACTACCCCGGCGGGTGTGGCATTTTCTTTGCTAAGAAAACGGGGGGAGCCGAATAGGGGTTTATAAAAGGGGGAATTTTGGGGGCAGAAAAGGTGAAGCTTTGGCCCGGGGGACCCTAATGTTGGAAACCAACCCCCTTTGCGTAAAAAAAAATGCACCCTTTCACCATCCGGGGGGCCGGGGGAAAAAACGGGGGTCGATGTGGGGGGGGCCCTTTCCTTTGCTGCCGCCCCCGCCTTTAGCTGCAGGGGCCCTGTGGCAGGGCTTTGCCTTTGGGCACCCCATTCAAGGCTCCCCCCCCTTCGCAGAAGGGGAGCTGTTTCTCTTTGCCTCATCTCCCAGCCCAGATGCTCCTGCCCCTTTTGTATCATGGCGCCAGAAAGCCTTTTCAATGAGGCGATTGAAAAGAAAAACCCCAGTATCTTTTAAACAACCCCCCAAAGGGTGCCGAAAGTGCCCTTTTTCCCTCCTGTCCAATTTGTTGGGTACTGCAGCCCCTCCTTTCCAAATGGTGAATCTGCACCGTTCTTAGAATTAATGGCCTTTGGCGACCCGAGGTGGAGGGGTTCCCAAGCCGTAATTTTTTTCCAAAAAAGGCAGTACCCCCCTTTTCCAACAGCTGTAGAACAAAAAGGGGGCCAGTCCTTGGCTTTGGGGGTTTGTTCCCAAGGGGGGCCGGCGCGCGGACATGTGGAGCTGTAACTACGGGGCAGGGCAAACCCCATGTCCTTTACAGCCCACTGGGTGGGAAAGTGCTTCCCCGGGCCCCGGTTCACCAAAAAATTTTGGCAGGGACGCCGCTTTTTTCCTCCACGTTGTCAAAAATGTGCTTTTGCGCCAATGTCCCCCTCCTCCTCCTCCCCCACCACCACCACCATCTAGCCCCCACAAGTGGGAGCCTTTTTTCCCAGTGCTGAGAAGGAGGGCAAAATCAAATTTCTATAGGGGGAAATCATCCTTTGTCGTTTTGGGCCCCGCCAAAGGGGTGGGGTTTGTCCCTCCTCTTTACAGGGGGGCCCGGGCCGTGGTTTTCCCCAGCGCTCACTTACTACTTTCCCCGGGGTGCTGGGGAAGCTGGGGGGGTAGGAGCAGTACCCGCTCCCCTCCGCAGCAACCTAAAATTTGGGGGTCACTGATGAAACAGCTTGCTTCACCCGGGCCTTTGGTGAGAGGGGAGTCGCCAAACAGCAAACAGCGCAGGACCTGGAGCAAATCCCCGAACCAACAGGTTTGTGGCCTACTTGGACAGCACTTTTCCACCCAGTTAGAAGATCCCCTGGGGCTACCGGGCAGCCCCCAAATGAAAGTGTGGCGCAACTTGCCCAGTTTGAAGTGAAAAAAGCTGTCCTTTCTTTCCCGGGCCGTGTGTGGCTTTAGAGGGGTGTTCGTTTCGGCGGGGGCCATCGTTACCCCAAGGGAGAACCAGGGTTGTCCATGGGGAAATTTTGGAACGACTGGGCCTTTGTCAAGATGAATCAGGCGTTTCATCGGTCGGTTTTTCCCCACACCAATGCCTTAGGGCCCCAATTTAATTTAAAACCCTGAGCCTAAACCCCAAAATGTGGGGAAATGGGTCTGGGTTCAAACTACCTGCCTCAGACCCCTATTCTGCTGCCGGGCCCCCCGCCCCCGATGCCACACATCTGCTGACAGTTTTCCATCTGCCTACCAACCCTCTTTACCAGGGATGGTATTGCCCCCCCCACATCCAAACCCCTGTTTATTGTGAAACTGTATTTATCTCATGCTGCCCGCTGCGGTTTTCGTGAAATCCACCTGTGTTTATTGTGCCCCTCTCTGAACCCCAAAGCTTTTGCCCGCTGTTTCTGCTGCGGTAAACCCCTAAAACCCCCTCATTGTGCCACTCTTTTGTCCCCAAAAGCTGTTGTTCCCGCCGTCACCACCCCTCTCTGGGAAATTTTGGGCCCCCCTGTGGCCCCATCCCGTTTGTGCCACCCCACTCCCGTCATTTTGCCCCCTCCTGACCTCATGTTGCTGGGTTTTGACCTACACCCTCTGTCATTTATCCACTTTCCCTTTGGCCCACTCCAGTTTTTGGGCCCCCTCCCGATGTCATTGTGCCAAAATTCTTGACCTCATTGCTTGATGTGGGGCTGCTGCCCTGACCCCACCCCTCTGTTATTGCGCCATCTGTGGCCTACTCCCGTTTTTGCCACCCCAGAATGTCATTGTGCCCCTCTTTGGGCCTCAAAGTGCAAAGTTGCTGCCTTTCCTTGCCCCAAAACCCCCTCTGTCATTGTGCCAAATTGTGGGGCCCCATTTTTTATTTTTGCCACCTCCAGAATGTCATTGTGCCACTGTTTTGACCCATGCTTTCTGCTGTGGCTGTGCCAAGACCTTTCACACTCGTCATTGTGCCACTGTCTGACCTCGTGCTGCGTTTGTGGCTGCTCCCGTGCCCGGGACACACTTTGTCATTGTGCCACTCTGGGGGCCTACTCCTTTTTTTTCCCCACCCCAGAATGTCATTTTTTCCATTTTTTTTTTTTTTTTTTTTTTTTTTTTTTTTTTTTTTTTTTTTTTTTTTTTTTTTTTTTTTTTTTTTCTGACCTCTTTCCCTGTTTTGGGGGGGCTTGGCCCTCCGTCACCTCCCCCATTTCGTCACGGTGCCACTCTGGGCCCTACTGATGTTCCCCACCTGACCCCCCAGCTTTTTTTATTTCCAGTGGCGCGCCATGACTTGATCAGGCTACACCCCTGTTTCATTTTTTTGGTCATTTTTGCCCTCTTAATTTGTGTTGGCGATTGCTTTGGGTTTATCGAATCGATCGATAGTCGATAGTCGGCCGCTATCGAAAAAGGTTTTTCATAGTGAGAATCGTTTAATGATTTTTAACCATTAAAGTTATGGAGAGCAAAAACCCAATTTTCCATTTTTACACCCAAAAAAGGCTGGAAAGTTTGAAATTTAAACATCCACAACAGTAAAAAGGGAAAATCCCCCTCTTGGGAAACCCACACTTAGGTTATAAAAGTCACAAAAAAAAACGTCACAAAACCTTTTTTACACCCTGTCTTGTCCACAGCCTGCCCCTTTAAAACCCTGCATCCCCCAAAAATTTAAAAAAGTGACAAAAAGGCAGTATGTTTTGAACCATCATTTTTACTTAATTTGGACATTGAATATCCCTGTCCGGAACGCAGCAAAAACCCCCAAACCTGCATGCCCCCCACATTTAAAAAGTCCCGGGAAAAAAGGATTTTCCAACCACCATTTTGGTTTGAACGGACATTGACTATACCTGCCCGGGGGCCACAGCATGACCCCCAAAACCTGCATAACCCCCACTTTTAAAAAAAGTGAGGAAAAAAAGGAGTCTTTAAACCACCTTTTTTATTTTGAATTTGGACATTAAAAAAAACCCTTTTCCTGGGCCACGGGCATGACCCCCAAAAACCGCATGACCCCAAAAATTTAAAAAGTCCCGGAAAAAGGAGTCTTTAAACCACCTTTTTTGTTTCACGGGACTTTGGGAATTTACCTTCCTGGGCCACAGCATGGGGCCCCAAACCTGCATGACCCCCCCCAATTTAAAAAGTAACGGAAAAAGGGAGTCTTTCAGCCCCCTTTTTTAGTTTCATGGCATTGACTTTTCCTGCCCGGGGCCACAGCATGACCCCCAAAACCTGCATGCCCCCCACATTTAAAAAGTGCCGGAAAAAGGAAAGCCCTTTTCAACCATTTTTTTAGTTTCACTGGAAAATTGACTATACCTGCCCCCGGGCCACTCACACCCGGGGCCGGGAGTTAAAAGTGGGGGGGGTTTTGAAACCCCAAGCTGGCGTCCGTCATCTATTAACCGCGGGTTTAAAAAGCCCAAAAGCCCGCAGAAACGAAAACTGTCGGTAAAAGCAGATGCGGGGAAAGCGGAAGTGTGGAAAACCCCCCCACCCTTTCCCCTCTGTAAACAGTAAATCCCGGGGTCCCCCGTTTTGCCCCCCCGTAGGGTTGGGGGAACCAAATTTGAGCTTCATTTGGGAAAATTTACTGGGGGTTTTTAAAACGTTTCCTGTTACACCCAGTCCCCTTTTTCTTGGCTTCTTTTTCTCTTTTTTCTAAACGTGCTGGGGGAAAAATGGTTTTTTTGTATTTTTTCCCCTTTTTTGTCTGTGCCCATACTCCATGTTCTCTGAAAAACCCTACATCGGGGTCAATTTTTCCCTGTCCCTTCCCTTTGTACAATTCAAAAAAAATTTTTTTTTAACAACTTTTTTTGTACATGCAATTTTTTTTGTATTTTAATTTCTAAAAAAAACACTTTTTTTAAAAATAGGGGGAAATTTCCCAAAACCAGTCTTTTTTTTCTTTTTTTTTCATTTTTTAAAGGGGTTTTTGGTTCAATACGGGGATTGATAGCTTTGTTAAAAAACTTGCAAAAAAAGTCATTTTGCAATATGTGCCCCTTTTAACAGTTTTTTCTCCCCTTTTCCCTTTTTTCTGACAGCACCATCACCCTTGAGCCATCTTGACAATTGTGAAGAACAATGTCGGGTTAGAAACAACTTTTTTTAGAATAGGCCCCTTTTTAGAAATAGCCCCATGTCACAGCAAAACCCCCCCAAAAAATTTCAAAGCATGACCCTTGACCACTTTGGTAAATTTGGGTGAAGAACAAATGTCTTTTTAAAAACAACATTTTAGAATAGGCCCTGTATTTTTAGCTCATGTCACAGCAAAATCCCCCCAAAATTAAAAACCCAGGGCCCCTTTAAACCATTTTGGGCCCAATTTGTGAAGAAAAAATTTCTTTAAAACAACATTTTTTTTATAATAGGATCTGTAGTATTGCTGCATTTCAAAGCGCAGGGACCCAAAAAATTTAAAAAAATATTTTCTCACCCACTTTTAAAAAATTTGGGGAGGGAAAAAGGGCCACTTAGAAGCCCCCCCCCAAATTTCTTTTCCAAAGGACCATAATTATACCCTGTATCTCACAGCAACATGACCCCAAAAAATTTTTTAATAGGGCTTCTAAACCACTTTAAAAATTGTGAGGGAAAAAAAGCCACTTAGAAGTCACCAATTCTTTTCCCAAAAAGGGAAACCAAAATTAAATTGTGTATCTCACAGCAACAGACCCCCAAAAACCCTTTGAAAATTTCCCGAAAACTTCTTAAGTTTAAAGTGAGTAGAAATGGAATACGGTGTTTTAGAAACCCTTGTTTGTCTTTTACAGCCCTCCTCCAGCAAAACCAAAAAAATGAACTTTTGGGGAAAAGGGGAAAAAAAATTTGCAGTAAGAAAAGGGAATCTTTTTAAAAAAAAGTTTTCAAGGGGACCTTTTCTTTTTTTGAAAGGAATTAAATTTTAGCCCGGCAACAAATTCGGTGACCTGGGAAAGGGGGGCCACAACACATCAGGGATCCATGCCTGTTTCATCTTAAATGAAAGTAAAAACGATCCAAAATTATCGGTGGAAACCGGATGCGTTTGTCTTTTAATGTCCTCCACTGGGGCTGAAGGTCCCTCAGATATAAAGCGGGCCTGCGGGGAAAAACAAACCTCTATGGTTAACGGGCCAGCTGGGGGCCATTCGTTTTTTTTGGTTTACCCAGAATTCTATTGGGCCCGGGAAACACATGCAAAAAAAATTCGGTTTTTGGACGCAGATAGTCGGTGCACCTTGATTTTAAGGGCTGACCCTTGTGTGTTGGTTGTGTGCCCTGCATTGCATGGTTGGTGAGGGGGTAAAAAAGATTCCCAAGGTCCCCCAATTGGGCTTCTGCCCCTTGCCTGCTGCTGCCGCTACGCCTACTTGGGCACTCTACTGCTGTCACGTCGCTGTTGTTGTTCCACCGTGAAAATTTGGGGGAAACGTGAAGCAACGAAACAAAATTTCCCCCAGTTGATCAATCAGCAAGGTCTCCATTTCCTGCTTTTTTAATTTCCTATTTGGGGGGGGTGGGGGAAAAGTGTTTGATTTTTTTTTTGTTCGGGGACCCAGGGGGGGTGGCCCCCCTTAATTTTTTTGTTCATTTTTGACCCCCTTTTTTTTGGCAGGTTCATTTTGGGTAAAAAATTTGGAGCACCCAAAGCCCTCATGTGAGAAAAGGAGCCTTTTTTTCCCAACCCTTTGGGGTTCGGGGGGCATATAAACTGACCCTTCCAATTTTCTCCTCCCCCTAAAAGTCCCCCAAAACCTTTTTCCCAAAGGAGGGCCCTCCGGTAACATGGGTTTCCCTGGGAAATTTCCTCCCCCACCCCTCCTCCGCTGCCTCCGGAAACAGCTTCAACACACCCAGGTTTCCCCTGAGAGGGGATGCACCCTGAGACCCTGATCCCGCCCCCGGGGGCACAGTTTCGGGGACCCCGAACCACTCCCTAATGAAGACCGATGAAATTGGGGGAAACTGTGGGGGCCTTGTGGTTTGACGGAGAGGAAAAGGCCCCCGTGCCGCCCCTGGGGCCCTTTCTCCTCCTCCTCGCTGGGGGGGGACCTGTTGTTTCAAGTTTTCCCAACGATTTTCCCAAGAACAAAGATCACCACATTGCTATGCTGAAAAGGCATTTTTCCGCACTGCCCATTTTGGGGTTTCTACAAAACGGGGCAAGGATGGTCCCGAGCTCTTTCACCTGCCCCCACCTCGGTGGTTAAACCCCCCCGAGGTCCGAAACCGGGCTTGTCGGGCCCAAGTTTCCACTTCGTACTGCTTAAGGGCTTTTGCGCTGCGCCACAAAGCTGGAGCAAAATGTGGAGGGGGAATTCCAGCTTTTGGGCCACGCCCAACAATGTACGGTTAAAGGGGAGGCCGACCCTTACGTTGCAAGCACCCGGGCGGGACGAAGCGGGGTGCGAACGGGGGAAGTGCGAACTAAAGACCACGACCCTTTTTCATTTGGCGTCCGGGACCGGGTAGCTCTTTAAAAAATTTCTGGCGAAAAGGTTCATGCCCATGTGCCAGGAAAGGGATGTTCCCACCTCCCCGTTTAAGGGCGGCCAGCAGATTTCCCCCGTTATCGCACCCCAAAACCTTGCCTGGCAAAAGGGTTTCTTGTCCCCCAGCCAGCGCTGGGGCCTTTCTCTTTGGACCCGTCCACAGCTCCGGACGTTGTGTGGCGGTCTCCAAGGCAGTTTAAAATTTCAACAGGGCCGGGTTTTCCCCTTGGGCACGTGTTGCCCCCAGAGGACCTTGGGGAAAGACCCTCCCAACCACCCCCGCAGTTTTGAAGAGGTGCGCCGACCAAAAGAGCCCCACACCCCCAAAGAAACCCCCCCCAGCTCCCCCCATGAGCGGTCACTGAGATAAAAGGGGCCCTTTGGGCCCCGTGTTACTAGCCCAATGTGCCCGGTGGTGAGGGATTTTTTCCGGAAACAGATGGGACAACGCGCTTAAAATTTTTTAGATAAACACGGGGCTGGCCGGGGCGGGAAACGGTTTTTTCGGAAAAGGGAAATGCCTGCTCGGCATCGGGTTAGGGGGGGCAGGCAAGGGCCATAAACGTGGGGGGAACCCATTGTGCCCACCAAGGAAAGGAAACATTTAAAAGGGGGCCAAAAAGCCTGGCAATGCCGAAAATTCGGGGGTTTTTTGGTTTTGGGGTTGGTTTTTGGGGTTTAAAATTTGTTTTTTTCTGTTCCCAAACCGGGTAGAAGAAGGGGGGTTTGTTTAAGGACTGGCCGCTGTACGGCGTGCAGACTTTAAAACTGGCAAAGGGGAAAAGGGGGTAGGATGGGTTTTCTGGTGGTGTTTGGGGGTTTACCGGGCGACGGGGAGGCTGAAGGGGGGGGGTGACCCCTGTTTTTTTGACTCTAGAGACATGGGGCGGGGAGGAAGCTTGGGGGTTTGGGGGAGGAGGGGAGGCGGAGACAGAGGGTGTGAAAAGGGGGGTTGGGGACCCCCGGCGTGGGCCCGGGCCCTTTTTTGGGCCAAGTTTTTCCCCCCCATTTCAACTCATCATTCGCTGCATTTGTTGGGCATGTTGGTGGGGTTAACCAATTTAAGGTTCTTCCTTTTATTTTATGCGTTTACGGAAAAGGCGGCTATGCATGCGGGGTTTTCAGGGGGGCTTGCTCAAAAAAAGGGCCCCGGTTTGGAAGGCCCCTGCCCTTTTTGACGGCGTTTAAGGGCGGGAGGGGGGTTTGGCTGACCGTGGCTGGGGGAATTTTTTCAGCGGATTCTGGGGCCCCCGCCCTCTCCCTTTTTGTGGGGGGGACCCGAAATTGCACTACCCCATCGTTTTCCTCCTTTTCCCTTAAATGAAGCGCTCGAAAGAAAATTTTTCTGCAAAAAAGGGAACCGGTTTGGACCCGCAATTTTGTAATCATCTTCATCATCAACACAGGGGGATTTGGGGTTCGCCCTGCTTTCTGCATCCAAAGCTGGGGGCTACAAGCAAGGGGTTGAAAGGGCCCTTTCCGACCCCCCGGGATTTTTGCCGATTGCCCGGGCTTCCTTCACCACCTTGGGGCATCAGAAACCTGGGCGTCCAGAGAAAAGACTAAATCATCCTCTTGATTCTTTTAAAACATCCCCTTTGCCCCCAACCCCCGCTTTTTTTCATCAAAGAGGTCTTCGACAAGGGGATTATCCAAAGTGGTGGGTACACTTTTTGAAAAATTTTGGGTTTGCTTCATTTTGGGAAAGGATGCTGATGTGCTGATGACGACATTTGTGGCCTGACTGGGGGGAAACGGGGGGGTTAAGGGCTGCAGATCAGGTTGAAAAAAAACCACTGAAGGCAGATTGGCGACGTTTGTTCGTTATTAGATTACGGGGCCCCTGACCCAGCGATGACGGGCCTGACGGTCCGCAACTGACGATCCGCTGGCATGCTGTTTGTCCCCCAGAAGGGGAAGGGGCCCACCTTCTCTCCCCCCCCCATTACCTCCATGTGCTTCCCCCCCTCTTTGCTCCCCTTACCACCTGCATTTCGCTCCATGTCCAGAAAAATAAAAAATTTGAGAAGGTATGGAATAGTTTTGGAAAGGCCCTTCTTAAAAAAAGCGGCAAATCACAGCCCATTCTCAAATCCCCCCTAATCAAAAAAAATTGCTGGATTCAAATTTTAAATGCAAGGTTCTATCAAAAAATTTGGAATGGGCCAAAAATCCCAAAAAACACGTATTGGGAAAGTTTTGGTTTAATTTAAATTTTTTTTTTTTTTTGCAAAATTTCAATTAAACCCGTGGTGAATATTTAAAATTTCGTTTTAAGATTTTCGTAGTTTTCCCCTTTAAGGGAACCCGAAATGGGTGCGCCCCAAAATTAAAAAACAAAGTAACTGTTTGTTTTGAAATAAAAACGTATTTTTTCACCTTTCAAAATTTACCTGTGGTTAATATTAAAATTTCTTTTTTTAAAGATTTTCGTAATATGCGTCAAAGAAAAGTAAATGGGGGCCCCAAAAGGGCAAAAAACACGTAAAAGTTTTGTTTTGATTTAAAAAACTGTATTTTTTTTCACCTTTCAAATTTACCTGTGGTGAAAAATTTGAATTGCTGTTTTAAGTTTTTGGGAGATGGGTTTCCCTCAATTTAACAGTTCTGGGGCGCCAAAAAAATCAAAAAACCCCGTAATGTTTTTGTTTTTTATAAAATACACGGGTTTTTTTGCACCTTTCAAATTTTTCCTTTGGGAAAAAAAGAAATTTCTGTTTTAAGTTTACGTAGATGCTGCGGGCAATTTAACATACTGGGTGCGCCAAAAATCAAAAAAAACGAAAATGGGTTTTTTTTGATTATAAAACTGTTTTTTTTGCCCCCTTTCAATTACCGTGGTGAATATAGAATTGGGGTTTTAAGATTTTCGTAGTTTCTTGGTCAATGAACAGTTTTTGGGTGCGCAAAAAAATCAAAAAAACAGTTTAAATGTTTTTTTGATAAATAAACTGTATTTTTTGCCCTTTTTAAATTTACCTGTTGGGGAATATAGAATTGGGTGTTTTTAAAATTTACTAGTTTCTGCGTCAATGAACAAATACTGGGTTTCGCAAAATCAAAAAACACGTAATGTTTTTGTTTTGAATTAATTTCACGGTATTTTTTGCACCTTTTAATTCACCTGTGGTGAATATAGATTTCTGTTTTTAGGGAAAATTTTTTAAAATGCTGCTCAAAGCAGTACTGGGGCGCAAAAGTCAAAAAAACAGTAACTGTTTTTGTTTTTATAAAATCAACTGTATTTTTTTTCCCCCTTTTTAATTTTTCCCCGTGGTGAATATAAATTTCTGTTTTAAGATTTACGTAGATGCTCGTCAATGAACGTTCTGGGTGCCAAAAATCAAAAAAACACCCTAAATGGGTTTTGTTTTTTTTTAAAAAAACGGGATTTTTTGCACCTTTCAATTCACCGTTTGGGGAATAGATTTGCTGGTTTTAAAGATTTACCTAGAGGGTGCGTCAATGAAAAGTACTGGGTTTCGCAAATTCAAAAAACCGTAACTGTTATTTTTTATTTTAAAATGTTTTTTTTTTTGCACCTTTCAATTCACCCCGTGGTGAATTTAAAATTTCTTTTTAAGATTTACGTAGAAAGCTGCGTCAAGAAAAAGTAATGGGTGCGCAAAAATCAAAAAACCTTTAAATGTTATGTTTTTTTTATAAATAAACTGTATTTTTTTTTGCAAACCCTTTTAATTTTACCCGTTGGGGAATATAGGGAAATTTCTGTTTTAAGATTTAATTGTTTCTGCGTCAATGACGTACGGGGGGCGCAAAAGCAAAAAACCCCGTAACTGTTAAAAGGGTTTTTTATAATTTCACCCGGGATTTTTTTCACCTTTCAATTCACCTGTGGTGAATATTTGAAATTTTCTGTTTTTAAAATTTTAAGTAGATGCGCCCTCAATGAACCCTAAATGGGTGGCCCAAAAAAAAAAAAACAAGTATCTGTTATGTTTTCGTATAATAAACGGTATTTTTTGCCCCTTTTTAATTTACCTGTGGTGAATTTTAGAAATTTCTGTTTTAAGATTTTCGTAGATGCTGCGTCAAAGAACAGTACTGGGGGGGCGCAAAATCAAAAACACGTAACTGTGATTTTTGTACGATACACGGTATTTTTGGCAACAAAAACCTGTCGAGTGCTGACCAAAAAGATTGCTTTATTTAATTTTTAAATGCAAGGTTGAAAATTTAAAAATCAAGGTGTAATGGGTTAAAATTGAAACCTATCTGAAATGTATACTGAAAAATAAAAGTGGAAATTTTGCAGCTAACAAAGAAAACCCCAGTTTTCTAGAAATGTTTTTTATCCAATATTAAATTCGTTTCCCAATAACCGGGAAAATTTTTAATAGACCAAAAAGTTAATTAAAAAAAATTTTCCACTACAATTTTTTAAAAACATGTCTTGGGGAAAATTTATTTCCCTTTTTCTTTATAGATAGGACTTGTCTGTGTTCCCCCGGGGGCCCCCCCCCCCCCTCCCCCCCCCCCCCCCCGTGACTTTACACCGGTAGATTTCGGGTTTAAAATTCTCTTCTAACTACCCTTAAAAACTTTAAATCTCTTTAATTTTAACTTTAAAATTTGGGAAGGGTCACAGTAATTTGCAAGGTTTCTCTGTGCAAAAAAATAGACTAAATTTTGCTGCGCTGTGTGGGAAAAGGGAAAAGGCACGTTTTCCCTTTTCCCCATGAGACGCTGAGAGACAATGAGGCCCGAAACAGGAAAAGCTTGTTCCTTTTGTAAAAAAGGGGGCATTGATTTTTCCCGCCAATGCCAAACCAATACATCCCAGTCATGACGTCGCACACCCCATCTCACCCTGCTCTATTCCAATTTGGGTTTTTTGCTGGCCGCCCAAATTAACCGGGGAACGGGGGGAAAAAAAGGCGCGATTTTTAAAGATTATCTCAGATTTTTAACCCTTTAAATTTTCGAATGATTTTGGGGGAAAATTTTGATCACCATAAAAAACCTTTCCGATTTCAAATTTGTCGATTTTAAAAAACGCTCAACACTAAATCTTAAGTGCCCAGGGGAAATTTTTTAGTGAAACGATTCTAAGGAAGCGGGGAGGGAGTCCAAAATGGTGTCAAACTAAAAAACAACATTGTATGAAGACCAAACCAAAACTTCCCCCTGAAAATTTAAACATTTGGGACAACGGCCCCCCTTTTTTTTTGCGATTTGAAAACAAAAAGCTTAGAATCCTCCTTTTTTCCCGCAACCTTCCCCAATACCCGCCCTTTCCCCCTCCCGTTTCAAAAAGTTCAAGGGGTGGGGGAAATTGTACAGGTTAGAGTCCTTGTTCCTTAGGGGGAAAAAACAGGGAAATTTACCCCCTAGATTGTGTGCAGCTTTAAGGGCCCGACCCCCAGTTTTTCCAAATTTTGAAAATGAAAAAGCGGAGATTTTTAGTGGGGCCCGGGGCCCCCCATCTTTTCGGTATGCCCCCCGCCCCTTTAAAAAAAACCACACCCACTCCCCTAACCCGCATTAAAGGCTTTTTGGGGAAAAAGCCCGGGAGATTTCCCCTTTTAGGGCCCGGGGGAGGAGCCCCCCATAACCCCCGGGATGCCCCTTACAGGGGGTAAATGCCCCCCTTTTAGCCAAGTTTGAAAAACCCCTCGTTCCAAAGGGGGGGGCCCAAAAATTTTTAGCCAAGGGAAAGGGGGCCCCCCCTTTTTTACCAGGTAAGGGGCCCCCCTTTTTTTGCCAGGTAAGGGGTTTCCCCCTTTTTTAGCCCGGGAGGGGGCCCCCCTTGTTTTGCCAGGTAGGGGCCCCCCTTGTTTCCCGGTTTTCCCCCATTGTTGGGTAAATGCCCCCATTTTGGGTTTCCAGGGAGTGCCCCCATTGGTTGCCCGGTAGATGTTTGTTGCCAGGTAGTTTTCCCCCCTGTTTAGGTTGCCCCCCTGTTGAGGTAGGGGCCCCCAAAACTGTTAGCCCGGGAGTGCCCCCATTGTTAAACCAGGTAGTGCCCCCTTTCCATTTCCCCCTTTTTCCCCGGTAGGGCCCCCTTTTTGCCAGGGAGTGCCCCCTTTTTGCCAGGTAGTGCCCCCCCTTTGGGTTTCCCGTAAATGGCCCCCCTTGGTTGCCGGTAGATGCCCCTTGTTCCAGGTAGATGTCCCCCTGTTGCCGGTAGTGCCCCCTCTGTTGCCAGGTATGCCCCCATCTGTTAGCCAGGTAGTGCCCCCATCTGTTAGCCAAGGTTGTGCCCCCTTTGTTGCCAGGGAGTGCCCCCTTGTTTTTCCAGGGAAAGGCCCCCCCTTTTTTGCCAGGTAGTTGCCCCCCATTTTTGCCCCCGGTTGGGGTGCCCCCATTGTTGCCAATTTTTTGCCCCCCTCTGTTAGCCCGGGAGAGCCCCCCAAAGCTAATAAAATTAAAATAATAAAAACCCTTAAACCTTTCCCCTCCTGGGAGCCCCGGCCAGTCCTTTCCCGATCTCTTTTAGGGGGCAGGGGGAAGTGGACGCCGCGCGGGCCCCTCCCCTGCGCCCCGCGTCACTTCCCCTGGCCGCTGACCTGTATGTGCGGCGCACACAACCCGGGGCCGTACATACAGGGGGAGGAGGGAGGAAGGGGGGCGATCCCCCCCTGGGCCCCCTCCCCCACAGTGGACCGCGGGCGGGGGACGGGCCCCTGCCGGCCGCTTCCCCCCTTTTTAGGGGGGGGGTTTCCCGGGGGCGCAAGATAGCGCACCAGCGTTTCTTTGGCCCCCGGGGTTTAAATTTTAAAAGGGCCCCCGCCGCCCCGCAGGCGGCGGGAAGGGAAAGCCAACTCCCCCGGGGTGGGCGGGGGGGGGGACCCCAAAATACGGGGGCCCCCCCCCCAAAAAAAAAAGGGGGGAGTTGGCATGTAAAGCCTTAGCCCCCGTTTATATTAGCAAATAGAGTCCCATTTGATTGGTTGGAAAAGGGCATAAACCCTTTTTTCCCTTTAAAAAAAGACACCCCGAAAGTAAGGGCTTTGCAGAGATTTTGTTGAAATTTCCCTAATATAAGACACCCCCCAAAAATAAAAACAAAGCAGAAAAACCCTTAGAAGGTTTTTAAAGGGCCTGTGAAGGGGGGGGGGGGCCCTTTTGGGCGGGGATGTCACCACAAGGGCCCCCCAAAATCCCCGGAGAGTATACAGAAGTTTTCATGTAAGTAACAGAGGGAAGAGGGGGGGGGAACAGAGCAATGACACTGACACACACATATCTCACAGCATGGCTGATGGGGCATGCTGGAACTTATAGTTCTACAAGTCCCAGCATGTCACATTTGCCATCCTTTGAGATAAGTCACTGCAGCTGCCATAAAATGTCCTTTACATACATATATCCTATGGTTTGTGACTCTAAACTTTAAGATAAATATATACACACACTAGTATAGCATGTTATAATTTATTCATGGGAAAATAAGACACCCCCTGAAAATAAGACGCATCACATCTTTAGGAGCAAAAATTAATATAAAACGCTGTCTTATTTTCGGGGAAACAGGGTAGGTAGGTTAGTAGGCTCCAGGTAGGTAGGTAGATTGGTGCTAGGTAAGTAGGCAGTAGTTAGGCAGGTCTCAATTAGGTAGGTAGGCTACAGGTGGGTAGGTAGATTGGCACTTTGTAGGTAACCCCCAGGAAGGTAGGTAGGCTGTAGGTAGGCCCCATGTAACTAAGTAGACAGTAGGTGGGGCACAGGTAGGCTGTAGGTGGGTCCCATATAGATAGATAGGCTATAGGTGAGGCCCACATAGGTAGATTGGGAGGTAAATAGGCTATAGGGGGCTCCAAATAGGCAGGCAGGCTTTAGGTAGGCTATAGGCACCATATAGGTAGGCATGTAGGGTTTAAATAGCTAAAGGAGGCCAAATTGGTAGACAGGAAGGGTTTAAGTAGCTATAGGGGTCCAGACAGGTAGGGGGGCAGGGACGAGGGGAGTCAGAAGGATCATATAGGTAGGTAGGCAAGGTTTAGGTAGCTATAGGGGCCCCATATAGGTAGACAGGCAGGATTTAGGTGGGTTATAAGGGCTATATAGGTAGGAAGGCAGACTTTAGAGGGGCTATAGGAGTTATATAGGTGGGCAGGTGGTCTTTAGGGGCCCTATAGGGGCTATATAGGTAGATAGGGTTTAGGGGGCCATGGCGGCTGTATAGCTTGGCAGGCGGGCTTTATGTGGGCTATATAGGTAACCAGGCTTTAGGGGGACTATAGGGGCTGTATAGCTGGGAAGACAGGCTTTAGGTGGGCTATATAGGTAGAAAGGCATGCCTTAGGGGGGCTATAGCGGCTGTATAGATAGGCAGGCAAGTTTTAGGGGCTAAGGGGGGTATATGGGAGGCAGGTGATTTGGGGTTTTTTTTTAGGCAGGCGGTTTAAAGTTATGGGGCTTTGGGTATCAGGGGTTTTAATGGCGGGCAGGATTTAGGAGTCTATGAGGCTATATAGGTAGGGGGGGGGGGCTATGGGGGTTTTATAGTAGGCAGGGCTTTTTAAAATAAAAAAAGTTTTCTCTCTCCTGCTCTAAGAAATGGGGGCCCTAGCCTCTGTGTCCATGTCAGCAATGTGGGCTGGTGACTGCCTCTGAAAGAGAGGTTGCAGCACAGCCAAACAGCAGTGTGGGGAAAATTTTTTAAAACTGATATTTTGAGCGAGTAAACTAGTTGCGAGGTGTTTTCCTTAAGTGTGTTTTCTTAAGTGTGGAGCTTGGAAAAGAGGGAGAAGTCCTTGAAACCTCCAGCAAATATTTTTTTTATTTTTTTTAAATACCTGTGTTTATTTATTATTGCAGTACTTTAAAATTATGCAGCATATACAGTTTTTATACTTGTAGCTAACTTATTTTGTGATAGATTACATTTACGTATGTATTAAAGGTAGTTATATTTCTATAGTTCCAAAACAACACAGTGCTGGGGTTGTTGACAGGTGAGGGTAGGTGATGCGGGGGTGGGTTACCAATCACAGACCTTAAATTCCCACTTTTGGGGGGCGGTGGGCCCTTTTTGCTCCTGAAAGAGGGGTTGCACACACCCAAACGCAGTGGGGAAAGGTTTAAAATGAGTATTTTGAGGGGAGTGAAACGTCGCAGTGTGTTTTCCATAAAGTTGTTTTTTTTTTAATTGGGGGAATTTGAGATTGAGAGCTTGATTTGGGAGTTTAGAGGGGCGTATTTTATTACTTACTATTAAAATTTATTAATCTTTTGGTAACACCCCCATGATTCCATTTTTTGACAATGCTGCCCGGTACACAACCTTGCAATGTATGACATCTTTGAGCAACAGTTCGGGGGGAATACTGCTGTGCAAATTTGTGCACACGGACTTTAGAAGCCGGTCCCGGGTCTAAATACTCCCCCCTAATTTTTAATTGAAACCCATTTCTCTATAAGCAATCCTCCAGGGGAGAGCTGGAAGGTGGTAGGGTTTGGAGGGGTTTCAGGGGCATGGGCAGCTACTGGGTAACATTGAAAAAAGGGTAGGGGAAAAAAATGTTAAGGGGCTACTCCTGATCTGGTACACCCCAACAAATTTGCAAGATTGGGGGAGAGGGGGATTCAGCTCAGAAATAGCACTGCGAGCAAGACACACCCCCGTCTGTCCCGTAAGAGGGGGAATAGGGGCAGGCCAGGGTAGAAAGGTGCTAGTAGTTGGGGACTCCATTTTTGGGGAAAAGAAGGGCAAATTTCCCTAAAGACCGGATCGCGAACAGTATTTGTTTAACTGGGGGGTGGGTTTGACATATTACGGATGGGTTGACAATTTGCTGGGGGGGGCTGGGGAGAATCCGCTGATGGGGACATTGGGCCCAAAAGCAAAGTTGAGGTGGTGGATCCTTTAAAAAATTTTTTTGGGGCTTAGGGGAAAAGCTCAGGGGAAGGACCTCCAAGGTAAATTTTTTTAAATATGCCTGTTCCATGGGCCAACCCAAAGGCAACGGGAGTTAGAGAGGTGAATAAATGGCCAAAAATTGGGTAGGAAAAAGGATTTGGGTTTTTGGAAACTGGGGGTACTTTTCTTTCTACAAACTCTATGCTGGGGTGGGCTGCATCAAAAAGGGGAGGGTGCAGCGTTTGGGGGACAAAATGGCCAAAGAAGTTGGAAAGGAAAATTTAAATAGGGACAGGGGGGGGGGGTAAACACATATCCCAAAAAATAGGGAAAAAAGACTGGGAATTTGGAATAAAACAGGGGGGAGTGGGGAGGGGGTGTGCAAAATTAAAAAGATCAGGGAAAAGGAATAAAAAATAAAAAAAATCTAAACTGCTGCTGACCAAAGCCGGATCTGACCAACAAAATAAATAAAATAGAAATTTAATAGTGAAAAAAAAGACATAGTGGGGTAAAATGAGACATGGCTGGCGAGAGCTACGCTGGGGGGTTAAATTGCAGGGGTTTCAGTCTATTTAGAAGGGGCCGCAAACACCGGGAAAGGGGGGGGTGTCTGCTCTAGTAAAAACCGTCGAAGCCAAAACGCGGGAAGAAAAAGGGACATTTGAGATGGGGAATTTCTCAAAAAAATTGTTCGGTGACTTGCCGAATTTTCGAAAAAATTTGTTTCGGTCCAAATTTCTTGGGGGCGTGCGTTTAAAAAAACGCTATTTCCAGGCTGCACAAGCCCCCGGGGCGTAGAACTTGTGCCTGCTTAAAAAAGGGGGAGCCCGGGTTTGGGCTTTATACAATGTTGGTTTTAGTTGACACGCACAGTGCCACGCTCTTAGAAACACTTCACTATAAAATTCCCTGGGGACTTAAGGGGGGAAAACGACCCCAAGAACTGAGGGGAAAGTAGCCTGATAAAGTCATGGCAGCGAAAGCTGGAAAAAAATAAGCTGAGAGTAGGTGGAACATCGTTACAGAGTGTGGGGTGCGGTGGCAGCCACAGCGCATAAGTCAGAGGTGGCACCATGACATTTGGAGGTGGCAAAAACAGGATAGGCCAAGAGTGGCCTTTTTTCCCTTTGGGGGCACGGAGCGCCAAGCAGCACATGAGGTCAAGAGTGGCACAGACATTCTGGAGGTGGAAAAAAGGATTAGGCCCAGAGTGGCACAAGACCAGTGTGGAGGTGAGGGGGCAGAGCAACAGCAGAGGTCAAAAATGGGACAAGAAGGGTGTGGAGGCCGGGAACAGCCAAAAGAGCAGCTGAGGTCAGGGGCAGTGGGACAAAGACATTTTGGAGGTGGGAAAAAAAATGGAGTGGCCCCAGAGGGCACCTTGACCGGTGGAGGTACGGTTGCAAACGGGTCAGACAGGGCACAATGACCTAGAGGTGGGGAAAAACTCGTAGGCCCCAAGGGCCAATGACACATGTGGGGTTCGGGGCAGCCCCATACAGCATGAGGTCAGAGAGTCCAATGACTTTTGGAGGGGGCAAAAAAAAGGGGTAGGCCAAGAGGGGCAATGACAGAGGTTTTAGTTGACGGAGGGCAACACTGAGGTCGGGGGGGCCAAAAGACGGGTGTGGGAGGGCACGGCAACAGCCACAGCAGCAGCATGAGGTCAGAGAGTGGGACAATGCATTCTGGAGGTGGCAAAAAAAGGAATAGGCCACAGGGGACAATGACACGTGTGGAGGTCACGGA